>JAPMOR010125664.1:380593-412857 GCA_026543865.1 Argiope aurantia
TCCGTCTGTATAAAATTGTAGACCTTAGCAAAGCCATGAATGTCACGAATGTTCAGAATTTGTTTCTCAGTTTTGAAAATGAGAATCTTGTGCTTTGTAATATGATAAGGAAAACCAAATATGCATTTTAAACATCTTTTTTTTGACTAATTAAAATCATAATTCGACATTCTACAACAATTTTTGTAGCAAGATCATATACCGAATTTTATTCATTTGAGTCGATGTCGTTTTTGAGTTTCTGTGTTTACATGCACGTGAAAGTACAGATTTACAGAGGTTAAATGGCTTTACGGAGTCAAAATTCAATATGGCATTCGAACATTATGACATTCAGGTGCTAAATCTGCCCATCACATTTTATCTGTATAACTCGTTATATTTTGTAATTATCATGTTCACTTATAAGTTTAGTTAGATAGATTTCCTATGAATGGTTTTTATAAAAAAATTTATATAAATCTGTAAATATGATAAAAAGAAAAGGGTTAAATTTCAGCTTAAAGCGATTTTGAATTATTGTACTCACAGACAAACTGACATATTTTCAAAAATGTGTGTTTTTAGACTCAGAGAAGTCGGAAAAGCAAAGATTTGTCAAATTCCCGAAATAGAAATTTTTGAGTTTTGTATACTTCTCATACAAGAAAGCAATGAAGGAAACTTGAATAATTAGAAAATAAAATCAGTACATATACCTGGAAAACTAAACAAAACTTTAGGGGAGAAAACTTGCTTGAAGGAATATACTTGGTCAACTGAACACCAATAATATCCTTGAAATCTCAAGATATCCATAAGATTTCTAGTTGGCTTAAGAGACAAAGTGAGGCGATTCATACTAATTTCGTAGGGAGGATCTTCAATAAGAACGCCATCTTTAAACCAAGAGATACTGCCAGACACGAACCAACCACTGGGAACACAGTGCAAGCTTAAATTTGAAATAATACCGACATCGTCTCCTGTAGGTTTTGTAGTTCTGTCTTCGATGTACACAAACGTTGGACCTGTTGATAGAAAAAAAAATAAACGTGTTAAAGCATTTAAATAAAATTTTCAAAAAAACCCCCCAAAAACCGCAGATTTAGAATAGAATGGTCTATATATATCTCTTACGAATCTTGATATGTATCTCTCAGAAATCTAAAATGTAGCACTTATTTAATTACCTAATTGTTTTTAGTCCTGTATAGCAATTATTTTTTCTTTCAAATTTAACAGCTATGAAATTGAATATACTCAAACATTAACGTATTAGGGCAAATTAGGGTGTATTAATCCTCCAACAAAAAAAAAGAAGATTCGGACCTCTAATCCAAAATACTCTAACATTATATTGTTTTGAAATTTATTCATCCATCTTTAGACTGCTTATATCAATTTTTCTATTTATGTCACTTTGATATACTACGCATATCAAAGATATTGTGTATGCAAAAATGTGTTTAATATCGTTACAAAGTATTTATATACAATCTCAATAACTGAAACAATGAAAAATATAGTGTTTTAAAAATATATATATATTTTTTTAAATTAAGAAAACGTTAAGCAGAAATAAAAAGCACAAAAAGCATTTTTTTTTTTTTACTTTAAAGCAATGTAAACATGGTTTTTGTGTGATATTATATTCCAGATTTATTGATGGAAAGGCTAAAATTCGCTTAGTTTTTAAGTAAAAATCAAATTAAAATTATAAAATCCTTTTTAGGCAGAGATTATTTTTCAAAAACTAATTGCGGACCAGATTTAACTATCTGCCCTTTAGAGCCTTTCGCACGATTTTTAATCATGCTTAATGCAATGCATATTTCTTAGTTTGCAGAGAGTAAACAAATCTATAAGCATTATCAAGTTAAAAGTAACTGAATAAGCATTTAAATCCCATTGACAAAAAGTACAGTAGCAAACTTATCTAAACACACTAATGGTTCTGGATAAGCTTAATCTTGTTTTTACTGAATCGCTTGTGCCAAACTTTTCTACATACACTAATAATACTGGATAAACTTAATCCTGCTTTTACTAAATCGCCTGCAACAAACTTATCTAAATACACTAATAATAATACTGAATAAGCTTAATCCTGCTTTTACTATTGCCTATCTGTCTGTCTGATTTCATTCTTATTTCAAAATCATTTTATCTCTTAAAAGTATCAGCAAATTATTCATTCAATAAAATTTGAACATCAAGAAAGTAAATTTATATATTCGGCCGAAAAAAATTTATTCATATTTACGAGTGTCTGAACAGTCTTGCATTTCACAAATGAAGCCCTCCTCCGTTGAAAGATCTCTTAAGGACCAACGAATGCTATTTTTACTCGAGGATCCAAAGGTAAGCACGCCTCCAGACTGACTCATCATGAAATCGGTGTGTGCCTCCCAGTCTACAAAAGTGACAGTCTCCTCGGGGGAATTTAACCATTTTAGGGAATCCTTGTCTTCAAACAGATTGATCCACCAAGAAGATCCTTAAAAAAATAGATGCACTTGATTCATAAAGAAAGAAAAAAATGTATCACAATTAAGGGAGAAAAAGAATATTTAAGATTGGAAAAACAGGCGATTTTTAAAAAAAATATTCACTTTTTTTTTTTTTTTTTTGGCTTTGTGAGAATCGCGCTTTATCTACTTCCCACCATTTTAAATGTGGTACTATTATAGTGTTACATATAAGTAGCAGTTTCCTCCGATGAACTCTTAATTGGCATTATTAGCAAGTGTTTCATTTATTGTGTTATGTTACATAAGTTATATATCCGTTATTAGAGCCATATAGCTTCTTTGGATGAGTGAAAATTCATTGTTTTTTAAGAAAAAGCGTTTAAGCAAGTATAAGTATGAAATACACAAATATAAAATAAGTGCAACTATGCTATAAAATCCGGCACAGAAAATATAATAGTAAAAGTACACCAAAAAGTAAAAATAAAATAAAATAGATGCTTTCCGATTTTTACAGTTAATACATCAATGCGTTTCTCCACGAAACACTTGACCTTGTCACACATTAAATGCATTAAAAGTCGAAAAGTTCTTGAAAAAGTATTTGCGGGTATGTTTTTTAGCCAATTTAGTTTATTCTAAAGCGGGTAAGTTTGGAAATTTCTGGATAATTACAGCAGTTATACCGTAGCATAGTGGATTCTTTATTTTTTTCTTGAACATAACCCACACCTTGAGCATCATAAACGTACGTATGACACAAGGTTTACAGAAATAAATATACCAAATGTTTCAATGCATGCACGAAATAATTCATTCTGAAAAAAATAAAGGCAATGAAGAATAACAAAAAAGTGAAAAAGAACGCAAAATAGTTTAAAGTGGTGAATAAAAGTGAATTAAAAACTTGCATGAAATTCCATCAAGAACTAAAAGTCACAGTTTCAGTACTGTAAAAATAATTTTTGCAAAAGAATGCTTCCCAAAGGTAAAATATTAATATGAAGCATAAAATACGTTTACCTCATTTTTCTCAACAGGATATCATGTGTTTGAAATTTGAAGCATAGTAAATTTTAAATAACAACTTAAATTACTCCATGTTTTTATATAAAAATATTCTCTTAAATATTCGTAAAATATTCTCTTAAATTTGAGGGTTAAAGAATCAACCTCACATTAAATAATTTAGAACCTTAAAAATAGTCTCTTCCTATATGTAGCATCAATGAGTATTTCACAATTTTTCTTTCAGTTAAAAATTTCAAAATGGCAGTACAAGTACATAACATAATACAAATATATGATTTGTTACTTTCAGAAATTTTTAGCATGCATCTGTTGATAGTCAACAGCGAAGGAAGTTGAAAACATTATACAGTGTCTCAAAAAAGTGATGGAACACTTGTGCTTTACAAAAGGAAACTGTAATAAAATAAATTAAAAAAACATGTACAAATTTTTTGCGGGTGTGTTTCATACTTAAATTTAGTAACAATTATTACATAACATACATTTTGTCAAAATATTAAAATATTAATTTAATAAAAATACAATTGTTTAGAACGGAGCAAAAAATAGCTCACATAAGTGATGGGACACCATTAGATATGCAACAAAAATCGTCGGAAATAAGCAATAAAAATATTTTTGGTGGTTTTATTTTTACTCAAAAGCAATTGGAAATAATTTATAAAATAGTCTGCAATATTTATCTCCAGTTTGTTTTGGAATTGTTGTGTTTTTTAGTTCTGTGCAGCCATAAATGCTAAACGAAAAGAAACTTCACCTGAAATTCGAAAATTAGTTATTAATTTGCATACTGAACGTGGAAAATCTATTAGAAAAACTGCTGAAACAGTTGACTTGAGTCATTAAACAGTTTTCAATATCATTAAGCGATATAAAAAGAATCATATTATTCAGGATAAAAGAAGAACTGGCCGACCATCAAAGCTATCCAATGGAATAAAGCGAATTATCGTTCGAAATATTAAAAAAAATCCAAGAAAGAGTGCTCCTAAAGTTGCTTCTGATTTACAAGCATTATATGGAATAATGGTTAATCCTGAGACTATTAGAAGGGTAATTTGATCTGTTGGATATCACGGTAGAGTAGCCAGGAAAAAATTCTTCGTAAGTGAAAAGAATAGAAAACTCAGACTAGCTTTCGCAAAATCCAACATAAATAAGAATTCTGATTACTGGAATAAAGTTATATTTGCTGATGAGAGTAAATTGAATATATTTGGTTCTGACGGTAGACTCTTGGTGTGGAGAAAACCCAGGGAAGAATTTTGCAAACAGAACTTGGTGCCAACAGTAAAACATGGTGGAGGAGGAGTTATGGTAGGGGGTTGTATGTCGTCCACTTGAGTTGGTAATCTTGTTTTTATTGACAGTATAATGGATCAGTACAAGTATATTGACATTTTAAAGCAAAATTCGAAATCTTCAGCACGAAAATTGAACCTTCGTAAAGATTTTAAATTCTACCAGGATAATGACCCCAAGCACACTGCTTTGAACGTTAGACTCTGGCTGCTGTATAACTGTCCTGAAATAATAAAAACACCACCACAATCTCCAGACTTAAATCCCATAGAGAATATTTGGCAAGAATTGGAATCAAGAATTCGCAAACACACCATTTCTTCAAAACAACAATTAAAATCGGTGCTTCAAGAGGAATGGAGTAAAATCACTCCAGAAATCACAAAAAAATTAGTCGAATCCATACCAAGGAGATTAAATCCTGTTTTAAAAGTAAAAGAAAATCCAACAAAATATTAAAATCTTTTAAAAAGTAAAATTTTTGGATAAATATTTGATGGAAAAGTAAGTGTCCCATCACTTATGTGAGCCATTTTTTGCTCCGTTCTAAACAATTGTATATTTATTAAATTAATATTTTAATATTTTGACAAAATGTATGTTATGTAATAATTGTTACTAACTTTAAATATGAAACACACACAAAAAATTTTTGTACATGTTTATTTATTTATTTTATTACAGTTTCCTTTTGTAAAGTGCAAGTGTCCCATCACTTTTGTGAGACACTGTGTGTTCCTTTTTATAGCTTTGAAACGCTTTTTTTTTCGTTCATTCTGCAATATAAATATACAAAGACATATGATGGACTTGCCAGGTATATAAATTCTTCTTCAATACTTTCTTCTTAAATTTAAATAGTATTTTAATTTTCATAGTTTCACGCTTTTTTACCTTGAATACTTCATTTTTAAAATGAAATTTTAAAAAAGAATTTTGAAAATGCTACGATTTTGAAAAAACCAGCGGTGTCAATAATGAAATTTAAGAAAAACACATAAAATATTTTTTAAAAATCTGTATAAGTGTTAAAAAAACTTATCAAATATAAATAAATAACTGAACATTTAAGAAAGAATCTCTGTTTAAGGATGAAACATAAATATCGTACCGAATATATTCCATACCAAGAAATAAAATTTAATCGCTCAGAAATTAATCGCGGAAATTAAACTATTCATTGCCCAATTCTTCAAAAATTTCATATTTTTAATAATGAAGGTTTTAAAAATAAACTTATTTTGGAATTTCTTTGAAAGTTTCATCTATTTACAAGAGAATGTAACTTATCAAAAGCAAAATATCGATTGAAAGGACAAAATTTCAATTTTATGCAGAAGGCTAAAAGCAAATATAGGAAATAAGCACGTTCAAAAATACAATTCAGGAGCACTAATAGAAAACAAGAAAAGAAAAAATATTGACAGCTACTGGAGCAAAGAATAACAATACAGGCGTCTCTCGGTGGTAGTTTTAAGAATTTCTGCTCTCTCTCTTTATTTTGGCCAATATCTCATTCATACTGATTTAATTTAATTATCTTTCTAAACATAGAAGCGAAATTAAAGAATTTGCTACCTTAAAAACTCGTAGAACTTTAAAATGCACTTTTTATGCCAAATTTGGCGAAATAATAATAAAAAATAACGCCAGGTTTATAAGATTTGTTATTGTCTAGTCTGGTAATACTTCTCTCTGTGTCAAAAAAGGAAAGTCTATTATATAGCAGTAATCCAGTAGAACATCGTCTCATACTCCCATACTTGTGACTATTGTAGCTACTGAATTGCATGAAAAAAGACACCGTTATTTAAAATAAAAAATACAGATTTGTTGATTACATTCTTAAGAAATTTCAAATGAATAGAAAGCTTTAAAAATACAGAAACAAACATTAATAAAATAGAAAAATATGACAATATTTGACATTTACGCTGAAAATAGAATGGTGGATTTTTAAAAGAATAATATTTTAAACATTAAATTAAATAAAATTATAATAAACAAAAACATTATTGAGATAAAAGATATTTAGATTAAGAGAGAAAGAATAACTATAAAAAATATTTACATACATACTATACACACAAAAAAGAAAATATACTCAAAACCAAGATGCTCTAAAAGATTTTTAAAATTCATCATTAAAAAAATAGCAAATGAGAAAGTTTACAATTCTGATTCGTAAGTCCGAGTAAATAAATAAATAAAAATCTTGAGCTGTTGGAAATGTTCAGTTTGCAATCTCGATTTATGTGTAGAAGCAATCCGATAATAATGTTCTATCTTTGTTTAATTGCAACTTTTGTAATGGAACAGCTTTGAAAGCTATCTTCTAAATACAGTGAAATAATATATAATTTCCAACCAAATGAAAGGAAGATTATCAATTTAAAAAAAAATAACAATTTACACAAATAACTCAGAATATTCAGCAATACTTAGAAAAATATTTTGTTTTTATTATAAAAAGTCGAAATTAATAAGAGTTAAAAGCCTGTCTAATTATTTTAAGAAATAAAAAACAATGGATAAGATAATATTAACAAATAATATTTAAGTATTACTATTTTTGAAATATTTGATATCCATAGAAGCTTATTTATGCAATAATATTAACTTTTGCTTTATATTTAAAGCTTTGGAATTCATTTTAATTATCTAAAAAACAGAAAAAAAATCAAATCATGCAATTCTATTATTTGTAATGAATCAATTTTGATTTCATTTAGGTGCAGACATTATGTTTGTGCTTATTTTTTAAATTGCATTTTAATGATACAGTAAGTGCTATTGTATTCAAACAAATATTTTTTCGTTGTTGTTTTAAACTTTTCCACTGAAGCTGTAAAAATGTTTACATTTCGAATATGATTCGCTGCTTATGTTATTGTTATTCTTCCTCCTTTGCCGACTTTCAGAACAGTTAATTGTATTAAATAAATATTTCCTAGAAGAGAAATTGCATATCCTGTAACTTGATTAGAAAAGCGGAAATGAAAATTTTTTTGGTAATAAAATACTGAAGTCATTGTTATATTAAGTGAAACGCTAGTAAGCTTTCATGAGCTCAGTATACTTACTTTTTCCCCCTTCATATTATTATTATGTCTCTCAAATATATTTAAATAAAGGTACTTGGCGTTGGAATTTTATTTTTCTTCTTACAATCTTTGTCTGAATTTCAGCGTCAACGAATAAGCAGTTTGACACGCAAATTTTCAAATTTTAATCTGATGTTAAATGTTGTAATACATAGATAATTATCAATTATTTCTTATAAAAATTCATTTATATAAAATCTAAATAAGTGACATTGTGTGATATTAATAAAAATTTTATGGCTTACGCGTAGTTTTTCAAGCTAAATAAATCTTCATGAAAAGATTTTTTAAACATCTTCAAGATTTGATATTCTCTTTAAAATACCATTCATGTGATTTTGTGTATTAAAATTCACCTGCTCCAAAAAAGTACTATTCTACTGATGTTAATTATTTGAAAATCGGTCGGAATCTGTGGTTTTTGCATTCAAGGATTTGTGCAGGATTAGAATTAAGTCAAATATATTTTTCATACATATTTAGATATATAATATGATTAGATGACAACATCTAAAGTATCACTTTTTTGTAATATTTTTTTTTAATTTTTTAATTTGAATGATTATATATTTTTATTTTATTTCAAGAGATCAGAAAATATAAATGAAAACTATTTTTGATATCTGGTCTGGAACAAATAAATTGATTTTGAGTGGAGGATTTCAAATGAATCGAAACATAAACTGAAGTAAAATTGTCAAATATGCTGTAATCTGTTTTAAACCAGATATTAATGAAAATGAATTTATGCAAAGAATTCGAAAGCAATTATGTTCATTTTATGTAGCTCATCAATGCTTCTAATAACTTCTTTTTTAATAGACAACATTGCACTTTAGGCAAATCATTGGTGGAAATCTGAAAAAGAGTCTAAACATTTTTTTAAAGAATGCTGTCAATGTTAAGATCTACCCACGAATTATTAAATCTAAAACTGAAATATCCGTTACCTTGCAAAAATGGTGTAAGCATCTGTAATAAAACTTTAAAAAAAAGATAATCTTCCAGATACTGGATGCTTTTCAAAAGACTGGATTTCACAGGAAAAGCTTGGCAAGATTTACTGGCATCTTCCCATGTTCGTTCACTATTCTCAATATAATAACACGAATTTTGGTGAGCAAATTTCTTCCAAGATTTCGAGAAAATCTGAGCTACAAATTATAAAAAAAAATAAGTTAAATAAGCTTAAGGCATAAATCAAAATCATAAAATTGAAAAAATATTTTTATAAATGCCTAGAAATACTTGAAGAAACCACACATGTTTATCCCTCTCCGTTCAGCGGTACATTTTGATCCAGTAATTTTTAAAGCTTTTCCGATAATGACTTTATATCGAAAGATAAACATTTTCAAGGTCCCATTTTCATTTGATGCAGAAGTTTATTATGCTCCATAAATTGAAAAATTAAAGAAATTATATTATTTTTTAATGATAAAAAAACAATTTTAATTGAAACGAGTTATTCGACAAATTTTATCGGAATGATTTAAATTAAGGTGACATTCTTAAGAATATTTGCCAATAATTAGAAGAGAATGTAAATATTTAACATGTTGTGAAAATTTGCAAGCCCCAAAGTTATTCTAAGAATTTCTAATCTTTAATATTGATATTTTTACTAAATAAGCGGGTTGAAACAAGATTTCCATGTTTCAAATAATATCCGAATACACACAAAAAGTATTTATAGGAAAGAAATTATATAGCCAGGGTGTTTATTCATTTTATAAAGATTTCAGATAGTTTAATTGTCTAAAAAGTATAGATTATTTTTTTTAATCCTCTATCTTCCTTTTTCCAAAAACTTTGGTGGTATTTTCCAAAGTATGATTTGCAACTTTGTCTTGATGAAATTTCACTCTTTGAAATTCATTGGGATAAAGATATGGAATTCTTTTGTAAATATGAGAGATAAAATTTCCGCTTGATAGTACGTTTAGATCATTTTAACATTTTTTTTCTCCATTTTTCCAGTTTTTAATTTCCTATTATAGGAGAACCTTGCTATATATAATCATATGCTCCCTATTGTAACTTTCTTTTCATTAATTCATTTCATAAGTTTATGCAATTTTTTTGATAATAAATAAACCCATTTGTCTCTTTCTTTAATTAACCGATGCTTCATTAAGGGTGAAAAATATTTCTATTCATTTTCTCTTATATACTTTTCATACACGATTCCAAAAACTGTTTTGCATTGAAACAAATGCTTCGACAAAATCTGATGACATCACATTTTTTAGTCTTTAAAATTATAAATTTTGGTTTATTATTTTATTTATAATTCTTAGATGTATTTAAAGATTTGCAATTGACTATTGTGTCAATAAATTAATTATTCTTTTTGAACTTTAAATATTTAAAACAATATATGCATTTTTTTGAGTATTAATCTGGAATATTTTTTTTTTATTTAGGGGCAAAAGTGTATCCTTCAACTCGAAGTTTTTTTACATGTGACTTTTTAACAGAAGAATAAAATTAAAAGTAGAAGACGATATTTTTCGTTTCAAATAATAAGCTGTTTACAGAAATCTTTATTCTAAAACATCTGCTTTTGTAAAACTTCTTTATCGAATCACAAATATTAATGACAATACAATATTAATGATTGGTTAGATTAATGATTCTTCATGCTTATGCTTCACACTTTTATAATAAGATGTTTTCTAAAAAATTACTTTTTTGATATTATTTTTTATTTACGCCTTAATTTTTTCAATAATTTGGTTTTTCAACAAAAAAGAATAAAATAAATCTTTGTAAAAAAATTGAATTATCTATTACATTCTGAAAAAAATCATTGAACTATAACTATGAATATAGATGCAAGAATGATCTATAACTATGAATATAGATAGTTATAGTTCGATGATAGTTATAATCATCGAATTATAACTATCGACTTGTAACTATGAATTTAAACTTAAAAAATAGATTTGCACCCTATAATAGGATTAGAAATTTTGAAAAATAATTCTTCAACCAATAAATATATACTACTTTAGATGGAATTGTACGTAATTAATAAGGAATGCAATAATAAAAAAATATTAAAATATAAGCTAGTTGATACAGATTCAAAATTTTAAAAAACAAACCATAACACTTACTTTCAAGCAAAATTAATGGTTGATGAATACATACAAAAGAATGTTTTTCATTGTAATTACAATCAACAAAACTGTAAGTAGGAGTTTCTTTAATTCGCTTAGTAATGAAGCAGTTAAAATTTGAATTTTTGTCATCTAGAAGGTTGTAACTCTTGTCTTCGATCCTATAAAATAAAAGAATTTTAAAATCTTTCATTTTAGCATATAATATTTAACATTTAAAAATTTAGCATTAATCTTTAATTTTTAATTCAGTATTAATTAATTTTTAAAAAAATTTAATTTTCGATAATCATTTATAATCAAGAAGTAAGGATTAAAATAATTTACTGCAGTAATTTTAATCGCAATTAATCTTGCAATTAAAATTTCAAATTTGCAATCTTTCTTCCATATGTATTTACAAAAAAAAAATAGTGATTTCACATCTATATGATAGCAAATATTTTTACAATCTTTAATATTGCGAAGAAATTAATCAAAATACTACATATTACTCCTTTGACGTAAAAGTTAAAAATTTAAAATTGAATATTCTTACCTTCCAGAGCCAGTTTTTTCTGAAAACCAGTACGTAGATGAAATTTCTGCAGAAAAGGAACAAAAATTACTAATAAGAATATCAAATAAAATTTACAGTTAAATTTCATCTCACAGATTTGATATTTAAAAAGCGATTTATCCAAGCTTTTGTGCTTAGTCTTATAAGTTCTCAGTAATTTAGTAAAATAAAAATTTGAAAATAAATAAATGTAATAAAAATTTCTTTCTTGAACAAAACAAATTTTTTGCTATCCTTTTTTACATTTAATACGTTGTTTGTACATTTATTAAATTTTTTCGTTTAGAATTTATACAATACGTTAGAGGTTTTTAATAACGTATTAAAAAGATTAGTATAATAATAGCTTGTTTTTCAATATGTAATTCAATTTAAAATTTAAAATTTTTAAGCTTAAATATAAATACAATATACACGAGACTAAATATTTAATGAAACAATGAAAACCGTTAAAATCTTCAGTATTGTAATCTATTGTTAAAAATTAGGCACAAGTCAAACTGTCAAAGTTCAGGGAAACTTTTGCATGAATATTAAATTAATATAATTGTAAAGATAATTTTTTTAAGTTTTAAGATGGTGTAGAAATCATCCATTTTCTGTTATAATGTTGTCAGAAGTTATTGCGGTAAAACGTTAAAATTTCGCTTCGTTTAAAATTCTAAAAAAGATTTCAAAAAAATTGTTCCGAGGTGCACAATTTTACTCTCCGAAGTTTATAAATATTAAATTTTGTAACTCTATTTCAAACAATCTGGCTTGTAGAGCGCCAATACACACACATACATCTTTATTATTAGTAGAAATATACGCATTCTGACGAATAAAATTATTTTTATATAACTATGTTAAATAATTTTTTAAGCTTTAAAAATATACCAATAAAAAACTAAATTTTATAACAGATATGCATAAATGAAGTATATATATGGCGGTTAACCAATAAATTTGAAGCAATTGAAATACTATAATTTGTACTTAGATTTACAAAAACAAATTACTTTCCTTCCTTTGTAATCTGATTGTGAAACATAATCATTAAAGATCTGAAACTGAAAATAAAAATATAGACATAATAGACTTCCGATAAGAAAAAATTAAATTCGAATTGTTTTTTTCAATTAAATTAACTTAGAGTTTGAAAAATAAAAAAAGACAACAATTCTTTAAAAAATCAAATGTGCAATTTTAAAAAAATAAATGTAATTTCCATTTATTAAAAGATTGTTTCATGCGACTAAATTAGCATAGGGTAAAATTAGTAATAAATGTAAGTGTACCTAATTCAGATATGATTCTTCTGTTGTTTAGGGATTTCAAGTCCATCAAATAGCTTGATTGATTCTGACATATTTCTTTTGCTTCTTTCAAAGTATGATTTTCTTTGAATACACGATAGCAGAGATTTCGATCCAATTCCTTAAAACTATCAGGACATGTGATTTCTAAATCTGAAGAAGATAAAATATTTTTAAAAAATATTTAGTTAAAAAGGGATGAGTTAAATAATAAAGAATGTTAAATTTCTAACTCAACTAGGGCAATACATTTCAGAAATCGTTAAAAAAAAGAGCAGAAATTTTACAGTTGAAATTTTTTTTTACTCGTTTATTTTTTGTAATGAACCAAACTATGAACTTGATTATTTTTGTTTAAAATGCAATTGTGACAAATTTATTTCCTGTTATCTTTTGCTCCAAAAATGATATAAGATAAAAGGACAGCATAAAATTTCACAAGTTAATTTTTTCGAAAGTGCATTTGTTCAAAAATTCTAATTTTTCGGTGGGTCGCAACAAAACTTTGATTGAAATGCATCTTTCCACAATTTGAAAAAAAAGTATGTGATTTAGATTTAAAATCTTCATTAAATTACATAGTTGCAATAATACAAAAAAAGCAATAGGCAAATAAAAGACTCTTTCGAATGGCAAGAAATGAAGAAAAAAAATTAAGTGTCTTTTCAACGGGAAGATAATGTTCACCTTTTTACCACAAAGTGTGAATTTTGATGTCCTTAATGCGGGGCTCCTAAACTACTGGCAACAAGTGAATTTTCGGGGGTTCCTAAATAATATTAAATGTATATATTTTTAAAAGTTGAAAAAATGATATGTAGACTTAAAATTTTAATCAAGTCACATGGTTGCAACTTGACTGAGTAAAACAGCGCAATACGTAAACAAGTGACTGATATCGATATACAAAAAACAAGTGTCTTTTCAACATACGAATGATTTATATAAAGAACCGACTTTTTACATGCAATACATCTATTGTCCTCTGCTGCTTTATCCCGCGGTTTCGGCTGAAAATATGTTTCCCTGTAGTATCTCACACCTAGTCAGTTAGTCAAAAATTTATCTTTATTATTAACGGTAAATCAATTTGAATAAGCGTTAATTTCGAAGTATTTCGTTATCATTTTTGCAAATATTTATTATGTTTAATAATAAGGTTTTTCCATTCACAGAAGTTATTTTAGAGTCTATAAAACATGTTTCAGAAAGAACATGTTCATTCCTGAAAAAAAAATCAGTTCGCAAAGATGAAGTGAGTCACTATAGATTCGGTTTCTAAAAAGTGGATTGAAATTTTTTAAAAGTTTGAAAACTCTTTCTCTACATCATGTGTTTTTCAATTGAAAACTTAAGATTGTCTTTAATATTTTCGATATTAGTAATTCGATAATGATAAAAGTGGAAATCCTATAAATTATCTCCATGAGAGTGCATATTCTGAAAAATCACGCACCTTTAACAGCTGGCTGATATTTTGTACACTTTGCGTAATTAAAAGATATCCACCTCGCACCCTCGGTAACACTCGGCCTGCATTCTCTAGTAACCAATTTCCATTCTGAAAAAAAAGAGGTTTTTTACGTATAAGAAAAAACAAAATAGATAGAAATTCAAATTTGAAATTTGACACTAAATAAAAATAAAAATTTGTCAAATAAGAAATAATTAATTACTCCAGTTAGTGCTTAAATGTAAACTACATATTAAAGTAGAAAATTCAGTTTGTTTGAAATTTCCTTCTTCTTGATGTAACGGGGTATCCAATTTTTGAAATTTTCTTAACCAATTCTACATTCTCAGAAAAAAATTAAACACAATTTTAGTCCGTCTTTCCAAATTTGCATTATAAAAATATTCGTCATGTGTACTGTAATAGGAAAAATAATGCCCTTTCTCTCAGAATTATTGTATCATTTTCAATATCGCCAAAAATGGAACTACAAAATTCTTCAAAATCATTCTTTACAATAAAAATTCCAAAAGTAAGATAAAAAAAATGCGTAATAAATAAATATTACCGTTCAAGCACATTGGTTCAGAAACGGCTGACTTTGTTTGTACAGTGTCTTTCCAAAGGAGTATACCATTATGTGACGTTTTAGAAGAAGGAACAACTTCTTCGAAGCAAACATCTGAAAAAATACAGAATAAAAATTTTACCTTAAATATGCAGTAAAAAAAATGAAAATTTATTGCGATTAAATGTTTCACTTTTCAATAAAAAAGGAATTTTTCCTACTTCTCTAATATTTTAATAATTGTCTAAACTCTTTCAATAAATATTTTATTGTTAATAACCTTCTGATACTTAAAAAAAAGTGTTCCTATTTCTTAAAGAATACTCAAGGTACTTTGAATTCTAATTTTAATCTTTTAAATTTTTGGTCAAATACTTTATGGGATCAACAGCATATCTGCGTATTACCGAGACCATATAAATTTTACAATAAAAGAAATTCGAAAGACCACGCTAATTATCTTCAAATAAAACTATTGGACAATTTTATATGAGATACTAAGAATCGATGTGCGCAGGTACTTAGCTAAATCATTCGAATCTTTCTTAATTGCAGACATTCTTAGCATTTATACATAGAATTTCTGTAGTTATGAAAAAAATAGCTCGTTCATTTTGATTGTGGAGGATTTCTATTTTTGTATATTTATCACTTATGACTATACTATATATTTCTTGAATAAATGGATATATATTTTGCAATTTCAAAAAAAGTGGATAAAATAAACGTAAAATATTTTTAATTAAACTTCTCTCACAAGAAGTTTGATCCTTAAATACCTGATTTAACAAAATCGATTTAAAACAGTTTTCAAATTTTATTTCTTGAATAAATTATGAAATAATGCTTTAAAACCTAAATTTTGTTTTAGGTATACTTTACTGCCAAGAAACAGCTTGATACTAATTAGTAATATTGGGCTTTAGTTGAGAAAAAAACTTGTAAACAGCTATAAATATAGATTTAAATAACTTACTTTTTAAATATCAATTTTTGATTCAACGTTGAAAATAAAATATGGCATTCTCAATCATGCATACAAAATAGAAGGGATATGCAGTCACAAGTGAAAAATATCAATTAATAAATTTTCTTTTATTATTTCTTTTTGAAAGCACTCATGCTGCCATATATATACTGTAAATTGATTTAATAACATTCTCAATTTGAATCCTATTGGTAAAAATAAGCGTTACAGCTACAATCTTATTCGCATATTAAAAAAAAATGTGTATGTTGCTTAAATGCAGCACAAGGAATTTAAGGGTTAAGTTCAGTTGAAATGAATGATGGTTACAAGAATAATGATAAAGAGATTAGTAGTAACAACACAATTTTATCCGAAATGTTGATAAGCAAATTCTTAATCAACTAATAATAATGAATATTTTTTATCAAATCAATAAAGTTTAAATATAATAAAATGAATAATAATTTCAGGTCAGAAAAAGTTAATATACCTGCGCTCTGTAAAAGGAGTCGAAAGCTAGCTGACTTTCCGGATATTGGTTGCCTTTCCAGAAAATGTTTTCGCAAGGCCTGATAAAGTTCTTTTTCAGTTCGAGATGTAGAATACCTGCTGTCGTTTCTCTTGCTATACAAAAGCAACTGGACAGTAGCGTTATTCCCGTTCGACCTGAATAAAATGTTGAAAAAAATATTTAGAAAAAGTAAAAACTTTCTATATGTACTAGACGAATTATAAAATTGTTTGTTGATTATTATAAATTGATTTCAATATCAAAGAATATCTCAATACTTAAGCAAATCATTTGGACACGAAGAACAGGTGTATTTCTGTCAATTACCAAAGAATATTTTTTTCAATAAAAGAAAAAATTCAAATCATTCTGAAATTCTATATCAATGCCTTTATATTAGTTACTTATCAAAACTACTAATATGTCTTAGAAAAATAAAAGATCTTAGTTTTAGATAAAAACAGGATCTTCCACCTTCTGATTTTGATTAATCTTTCAAAAAATAAACGACATTGTAACACGGTTTTAAAAAGGATAGCAGCATAGAATAAATTTTTTGGAAAATATTTTATACAATCTTCAGGAGTGTTCGATTCTGAAATTTCTCGTACACTTAGACATACTACAGAATTGTCTTTTCGATTCACCTGAAAAGAATTTGTATTCTCCGAACATATCGCAATGGGTGTGTTCAAAATTTTAAATAGCTTTATATAAAGAATCTAACTTGGAGGACTAAAATTAAATCTACTCACCATGCTTTTTGGTAATCCCATTCAAAAGCAGGAAAGAATTCTGGAAGTCCTGCAGTAAAGGTTGTCATAGTTTCATTCAATTTATTTCTAAATTTTCGAAACCCAATTCTAGAGAAATCAAAATACCCCAAGTCACTTGCAGCTCCTTCCAATGTAAGAATGTAGGTTGAGACATCTACGAATATGCCATATTTAAAAAAATCGAAGAAAAATCAAGGGTATAGATACCAGAATAGTCATGGGTCAGAAAAAAATTAATGATACAAAATTTATCAAACAGATAAATAAGCATAAATGTCTTTGAATGATTCAAAAAGATCTAAGACTTGGAGATTTATCAAAATCTCAAGGCTGATTGTTTTAATGATTAAAATATTAATGTGAAGATCATTTAGTGGGTGTAGAAAAAATGTAAAGTATCAAGCTGGATATTGGAAATCGATATTTTATTCTAAAAATATTCCAGAAAACAGAACATAAGCGTAGAACTACCAAGACCGTCATTTTGACGGTTTTCAAATTTTATGCTTAAAAATATTGATATATGTATTGTTCTAGAACTTTATGGCGACTTTTAATGAAATATAGGAACAATTACATATTACTATTCAGTGTCCACTCAGCCATTTTAACTTCCTTAATCAGTATGTCCTTTACCTATTTATACCAAGACCCGTCCAAATGACGGCTTTAGCAATCTCAAAGTTTATAATATTTTATGGATCATCTTTGCAATGATGGGCATCAACACGTATTTAAATTCATTTATACATCGCTTTCAGACATTTCTTGGAGAAATTTGAATTACATTTTTATATGAAATTACACTGATTGATCCCAAGTGTTTGACAGCCGTTATAATGGGATCTATTTTATTCCGATTATGATTCAGTTTAGAACTAAAAGGAACTGAAACTTAATAACCTATAAATGCAAATGCAAACTGTTTTTCTTGTGCCTTTTTTATTAATAATTAATAGTAAGTGTTGTTTTTGTTAAATTATATATTTTTATTTACATAAACTAAACCGAAAGTTACAGTGAAAGTCATGATGATCAAAAACCCATCAATTTGACGAGTATGGTAAAACTAGGTATATATTTAACATTGGTAGTTCTACCTTTCCAATAAAGCGTGATGACACATGGAATTCTCAAGGAAAAAAAACCCTCCAAATCTCTATTCCTAAAAGAGATAGGACTTTCATTCTTACAAAGGGCAACATCATTGAATTGGGAATCATGAAAAAACTCCATTAATTTTTTTTCTTAGTATGGTATTTACATCGCAATTAAATGGTAACACAAATATGCAATATTTTTTCTTTATATATATTCTACCAATATGCCAAAAAATTTTCGGCATTCGAGTGGGTATGATGCCATATGAACTCTACAAAAAATTAAAATGTTATTGAGCAGTACCACATCCCATTTTTGTTGCGGGCCTCTAACAGAAAAGTAAATCCCGCCTACAACTGTGGCAGGCGAATAACTAAAGAGTACCTGAAAAGATAATAAGGAATTGTAAAAACGTAACACAAGATTGAAAACATCTGTACCTGAGAAAAAATAATTCAAATCTTTTGATACATATGCATCTTGCAGTCCTTCAATCATTACTCCGCATCGGTATGTGCCCTGGCGTATGACGGGAGTAGACAGCACTTTAATAGGGTCAGCATAGAAACTGAGTTGATGGAGATGACTATCAACTGGAACAGGAATTCCATTCTGAAACCAAATGAAGCGAAGCTGGTTCTCCTTCCCGCTGATGTTCCGGCCGTGAATGGATACGTCACAGGTTAGGAGGCCTTGACTAGTGTTCACACTCGAGAGGAAATCTGAATACTCTGGTAGTACCCGGACGGTTGCAGCTGAACAAAAAAATGAAAATAAGACATAATAAATAATAGGATTGTAATGAAAAAGTTTAATTTTATTTTACTTTTTAATATTGATATTATATTCAATGCAGAGCATTGTTGACGAATTTGGGGTTTTGAAGAGTGCAATTCAGCTAGATCTTTGATAGAAACTTTGATTCATGTTTGTCTCCAAGCTTATCAAAATAGAGTCAGCCAACATCACGCTATTCTTATAACACATCTCAAAACTAAATTACAGCATTACATTTTATTTTTACGATACGATTTGATTTAGGACAAAACTCTATTAGCGCAAGATATTGCACGATATCTCTATGATATTGTCCAACATACTAAATGCCGGAAAATATCGTTTAGATATATTATGAATGTTGTTGCACATTTTGTGTTAATAGAGAATTTAATTTTCCAACATAGGATACCATGAGATAAAAGATATACACAATTTTTCAAGCAAAGATCATTCTTATTTATAAACAGAGACAATTCATGGCGGCCAAGGAATTTACGAGAGATCTTATCACATCAAATGGCGTAATACATGTCCTACTCCGATTCTCTTTTTTAGAAATGCAGGAATATTTCAGTTGCACTTAAGAGCTTTCGTAAGAGTTATCGTGATTAGTTATCGTTATAGTATTATCGTTATATCATAGAGATATCGTGCTTTGCATTAAGAGCATTAAGTACCAAAATTCTCTATTGAAGAACATTAATTAGTTGTGATTATAATTAAAAAATATTTGAATAAATTTGCTTCTATTATCTAGATTAAGGAAATTAATATATCCATTCTTATTCGCCATATAGTCAATTTGAATTTCGACAGATTATAATATATGTAATCAATTAAATTGTTACTACATTAATTTCAATTAGGCATTCTTTTCCCAAAAAAAATGAATGAAAACAATTTTTATCAAATGGGACTATTTTCCCCTCCTTTTTAGTACACTAACAACTTCTTTTCTTCTCCCTTTCTAAATTTCTCTGCATCCCATGAATGCATAGAGGGAGTAAAATAGTGAATGGATAAAACGGTAAACCCTCGAAGGTCACAACAGCTCGCAAACGTAAGTGTCCTTCCACCAAATTTCGGTATGTAGTGATGTACTTTGGGCTTTGTAATATAAAGAGGAAAATAGAGCATGCATTTTGGACGTTTTCGTTTCCCCTGATTGAATCAAAAATTGACACAAATCTACAAATATGGCCACAATAGATTTGGGTTTCGGTTACATGTCACTCTTCACGTTTTAGAGTTATCATGTTCAAATGTTTACAAATAGATAAATAAGTATCTCTTTGACGGATTTCATCCAAAATTCGAGAAAAATTTACAAATTTGGTGTATTCCGTGCCAAATTTCATCGCTCTGCTCAGTACATGTTGGAGTTCATATTCATAGATTAACAGATGGACATGATTCCAAAAATATGGTTTTTGAAATCAGGGATATATGAAAGTGGAAATTCATCAAACTCTCGAAATCGAATTTTTGAAAGCTAACAATACTCTTCTTCTTTTTGTATTTCATAAACGAGATTGTAAAAGCGTACTTTTATCAGTGTACTGAAAAGTAGATTTTTTTATCATGTGAGAACATGATGTTGTTTTTGTTAGGAGGTTTTGAAGCTCGAAATCGTGTAGGCAATGAATAAAACATAAATGGCAATATTCATCATCATCTTTTAATCGCATATATTTTTTTACCTGCTTTTATCAGTCTTGCATTATTATTATGTATGCTTCCTTGAAAGCAGATGCGTTTTTAAAAGGTTGACCTGCTTTTACCAGTATTGCTTTATTATTACGTATGCTTGTTTGACAGCAGATGCGTTTTTAAGTTGATGTAGAACTATGACATCATAGCTGTTATTTTCATAGAATGAAATTTTTTTCGGAGAAAATTAAATAATTTAATTTTTATAATATGTTCAAAAAAACTTCATTCGTGTTTAATTACAGATTTGATAAAAGTATTTTAAATTATTTTCAAGTTTTTACTCTTGTATTTATATTTCATTGTTATAAATACTATAGAATCTTAAAATCACTTTCCCTGAAATTTTCTTTGAAGTATTGCCATTCATATGGAATAAAATTTAATTAGCCTCATTCGATTAATTGATACTTAAGTTCTGAAAATACCAAAAAATACTATGTCATTGAGGATACACAACTGTAAGGAATTCCAGAAGCCTAGTATACCAAGAAGTGAAAGAAAATTCGATTACAAAATTTTACTTTTATAAATAAAAAAAGTGAAATGAAAATGTTTTAAAATAGAATAATTTTAATCATACTAAATTAGTTAAATGTATTAATAAATAGCAGATAAGAGATATCAAATATCAAGAAGAAAGTTTCAACCTTACTATTGTCAATGTTCTTGTTAATAAATTTACGAAATAAGCTTACATATCTATTATAAAAAAATTACATAATTTAATTACCCTACATAAATTTGAACATTATTTATCTGGCTTGTTAAAACGAATGAAATTTATGTATTAGATGTAGAAAATTTAAATCAAGAATAATCCAACAATAACTCAAAGGCAAGTTGAGAATCATATCATCTTTCAATAAAAATTTTATCAAAAACTTTCATCGCAGCATCAACTTAATCTTTCCATGACTACAAAGCCGGTGATTTAGTTACTAGTTTTAACATTCACTCACAAAGATTGCCAGTATCTTTTTCGCAAATAAAGAGAGCATCGGAACAAGTCAGGTTACTGATCACGGATCTGCCGAGGACTGCTCCGATCAGCTTTGTCACACATTCGGCGCTATTTTCATCTATTTCAAAATCTGGAAAAAAAAATAATCACTTTTGAAGAATTTAGACACAAAAAATGCAGATTGTAAAATGGTTTCTTTCTTTATGTATCAAATACTGATACTAATCAATAATTTTATTAAAAATTATGTTGTCCTACAAACCAAAATTCATTTTGAAGAAGTAGAATTAATATTGTAAAAGATATGGATAGTTTACCAATGATTTTAAATCATTTTCCAAACAAGAAAGTTTAGCAAATTATATAAATAAATTAATAAAATTTTTAAAAGGAGATTCTACCCTCTAAACCGAAACATAGTCATAACATAATATTCTAAAATTGAATCGTCTATCTATAGATTACTTTTTAAAAAATTTCTCTTAATTATAACAATGATAAATTGTTCGTATAAAAATATTTTAATATGGTCACACCGCATTTGAATACAATTGTAGTTATTAAAGCAATGAAAAACTTTGTTGTAAAAAATATTCTGAAAATTCATTAAAATTAAACAATGGTATGAAAATTAATTCCTGTACAAAAATCCTGTTCAACACAGGAATTGATTTTTTCCCTACAATTTAAGGTGGTGTAAAAATCGTTTTTATACATTAATATTATCAGTGCCGAAATCTTTGAAGAAAAATGTTAAATTAATCTGTTTAAATTAAATTAAATCTGATTAAAATTTTGAAAATTCCTTTCTTAGTAAGTATTTACTACTAAAGAAATAACTACTTGATAATTTGATAAACCCAGGTCCGATGATTCGCTCTGTTGAAAATTTTACACAATTTTAAATCCTGCATATTGCATGAACAGTTTGCAGATAGTATACTAGCCTAGGAACAGAAGTAAGGACCTTTGTATCTTTTACATAGTACATCTTGGATTACTAACACTTATATAATTGAAACAGATATAATTAACTAGTATTTTTTGTTATATAGAAATGTTAGAATAACGTCATTCTTACGAATCTGCAACAATATTATCTTCAGAAATGCTATCTGAGTTTTCTTTCTTACAAAAAAAGTATCGCAGTGATTTTTGATCTTTTATCTTATGTATCAGAAAGATTATCAACAATATCAAACTGTGACCTATATCATGAAAATGAAACTACATAAGAGACTCATCAGATATCATTAAATTTCAAAAACAGCAATGAAACATTAATCGGGAATTTTTGAGTAATTCTTTTCTTTCGCCAAAATCATAATCTAATCTGATAGCTGTTCCCCATTCAGCATTTAGATGCTGTTTGGATATTAACACGTATCACTAGAGCGAAAGCAAGAAATATTTACATTAAATGCAGGATTTCCTTTATCGAAGATAATTTTATTTCTCCCAAAATGGGCAGAAAAACTATTTATCTGTCATTTTGTTTTTTTCTCATAGAAATGTCAACAAATAGGAATTTTATGACATGAATATGATATATTTAAAAAACAAAATCTGATTTTTAAGCATAAAAATATCTATATGCTTATATGCTATCGATAAATTACGTCATGCAATACAAATGAAAAAAAAAACCTCGTTTAATACCCATATAAAGCATGTCGTTGAACCCATTACCATGAAATACAATGCAATTACTTCTTGAGTAGTATGTGTAACTAAGAAAAGGTTTTACAAAATTCGTCAAGGGATGTGGACTTGTTCAAACAAGCAAACGAACATTCAATTATATAGAAAGAGATTGTTACAGATAAATTTATATCTGATCTGAGAATTTTAATATTCTCCTATTTATCTATCGTATATTACCAATGATAAAAGCACAGTAATATATTTTTTTAAATTTGATGGATATACTTTCAAAATATCAAAATATGTATATTGTATACACAGAAATTTTTTTTAAAAATCTTAATTTTAATGCGTTATTTTATTGGGTATTCATTAAGTAAAAAAAATCCATTTAATAGAAACTTTTGCAGTATTACATATAGAAAATTATGTGCTTATAGTTTACATATCCATTTTAGTTTAGTCTATAAGTGCTTCTCGGGATAAAAATTCTTTCATATATAATATTTTTAAGTTAAAAACTATACAATAGTTTTTCACTATACAAGGTGTTCTTTCGAAATTCTGCATCATCAAATTCCCCGCTTGAAAGAACTATACTTCTACGACACATAATTTTTGAAAAAAGAGAGAAAAAAGTATGAAGTCTTAAAAAAAGTACAAAATAAAAAAATGTACAAAAATAAAAGATTTATTTAAAATATAAACGTCAGAATTTTCATATGTTTACAGCTCAGAATGGCCACCATTCATATGGAGGAATGTATGCCCGTACCGTGAAATGGTTGTCTACACAAATTAAGCAGCATGATGTTCGTAAAAGTACATCAAGACGAACTACTAAGTCGTTTTCTGTAGTAACTAATCTCAATATATCATTGCTTTAGACATCTCCATGTGAAGAAATTCTAAAGTATGAAATCTGGTGATAGTGATGGCCATAAGGCCCGACATCCAGTACCACAGTCTAGATATTCTTTGTCCAATCAATCACGTACAGAAGGGGTGAAATGCACCAGAGCTCCATCATGCTGGAACCATGAGCTATGTATTGCCACTCAGCGAATGTTATTTCAAGAAGTCGGTTATTATGCCGTGGTAAAATATCAAGTATGAATATCCTATAAGCCGTTTAGGCAACAGATATAGTTCGATCGTGCGATCACTTAGTATGTCGGTCCACATGTTTACAGATTAGCGGACCAGATATCTTTGTTAGTGGATTGCATGAGGATCTGATATATCGCTATTTGATTGAAACCCCCGTAATATATGAAGTATGATTCATCAATCCACAAGATATATCCAATGAAAAGCTCTATTGGCTTCATGCTGTTGCAATAATCATTCATGAAAGTTAATGCGTCCCTGAAAGTCATTTAGATGTAGGCCATACACTGTTGTGTAGAGTAAAGAGCATAACCCCTTGGTCGTAGTAGTTATAGTCTGTGCATAGCTGTCTGCCCTCTGGCTGATGCGCATGTACTCAACTTGGAAATGTCATCTATCCTACTAAGTATTGCATCTTCCTGTGCTGGTATAAGACCACAGCGCGTTAAACATCGTGGGGTTTGTGTATCGGACCAACACTTCTAATATTTCTCAGATTGTCATCCAACTTATTGATTTTAAAATGGGAAGAACAGCGAGATGGATAGCAAAGAGAATATTCCCTAGCAGTTCGTAAAGCAATTAATTACCCTTACATTGATAAAAGATAAAATGCATGTCGCTATATGGACAAGATATTCAAGAACTGAATACATCATCACTATGCGAATAATATCGGTAGTCACAAGATAGAGCCTTTTAAATACCCTTCATATGACATTTTGAATAACCCTTCATATAACATAATTCCACGGCATGCATATGCATTTCTTGTTACGCACCGTGGACATTTTGAGTATCTTTGTCTGTAAGAATAAGCAATACAGGTGTTCATGTTTCTAATAAAGTTTTTATCGTACACTAGATATGATATCATATTTTTCCCTCCCATCCTTATCGAATGCTATGGATAATAGATATACAGTGCTTTGAGTAATTTTTTTTTGTGTGTGTGTGTGCTCTAAGCAAGGAATCTAAAATACAGTTTGGGCTGTCTTGATGAGACCCCCTATATTAGATGCTGAATTTCGGTAACGAAGTTTTGTATTACGAACAAAAAGAAAAGATGAAAATGCCAAGTTATTAGATAGCAGTATATTTTGAATGCAAGAAATAATTACCCATATATTTCCAATGAATTTACATACCTGCTATACCAAGTGCGCTTATATTACTATACAGAGCGTAATAGACTTCATCTTCAGCAACGTTGCTTTCATATTTGAAGCATGTTTCTAGTGAATTATCGATGGCTTTACTGCGTTTGAAGGGTTTAATGCATTTTTTACTGGCCATGGGAAGTTGATAAAACATGAACCAATCCTCAGGGCAAGCCAAAGCTGAAATAAAAATTTAAAGTGGATCAAATAAACGAAACATTCAACTGAAAAACATTTTCAGCCGACTTGTATGATACAGAAAGTGGAGAAGTCAAAACTCAAATAACAACAAATTCAGGAAAGAAAATCGCAAAACGAGTGATCTCATCTGAAAACTAAATATGTTACAATTTATTTCTGCAAAGGTATTAGATAAATATATGAATTAGACGAGGCGTGGATAGTGAACAGTGTCCATTTGCCGAGATAGATTTTTTTTTCAAAAACAATGTCTGTTACTGAGCTACATGCATTTCCAATTTCATTTTAATTTGGTACGTTATCAATGCATTTTCTACTTTTATTATATTAAAATATTAATAAATATCTTTGATGTAAAAGGTAATATTATGAAAAAGAGATATAAAGCTAAAACAGTGGATACCAGACCTTTTTTAATCAAGTTTTAAACAATATATTATTTTCTAGTAAGTGAAAAATTTAATATCATTACTTATATACATATAGTATTTTTAAGTATTCACAATGCAGCTGTAAGCTCATTTCAGAGCCTTAGCTTTAAGATAGAAGGGTCACAGAATGGAAATTCTTTTATATGAAAGACCTGCTATGTATACAGACTTGATACGCGTTAACTTTGTCGAGGGACACTGTAAGTGGAATTTCGGAAAAGGGTTATCAGCTGCTATCACATATCCAACCTTTGAATGCGATTTAGGATTACAAAGTTTATACCTAAATAGTTCTCGTATAGTTTCAAAATAGGAAGTTAGTTTAACTAAACCAAAGTAAAGGAAGCATTTCTTCACTAATTGCAAATACTAAATAATTAAAGCTCCATTATTCGATTAAATAAGACTAACCCCGATACGGATAACTGGCATAAAAAAGGTTATTTATTAGAGAAGAAAGACATGTCGTGATACTATATTTATTTAATAACTACATAAGTAATATTCTTTATACTTTATAGACTTGCATATAGTATTAAAATAATATCACTGCTTGAACAAATCAGTCAAAATCAATTGTTTATACAGGATTTCATTGTAGCAGCTACTTTCAAATTAGATACGTACCTACATTTTAGATGCTAAATCTGAGCATCAAATTTTATATATCTAATTCTAGTTAAAAATTTTGGAAGATATCTGCAAATTTAATGTAAAGACTATGCCAAATTTCATCATTCTAACTCAATGTGCTTTTGAGTTATCATGTTCCCAGACAGACTGCAAAAATTTTTTAATGAATTTTTCGGATTCAGAAAGGTCTGGAATTTGGAAATTTTAAAAATCTCCAGTTTTAATTGATATTATCAATAACATCCATTGTGATAACACCATTATCTTATCGGATTACATGGGATTGAAGAACAATTTTCATATTAAAACTTAACTGCATATTTAAATTAACTTTTAAAGAACTCGAGTAAAATATTCTGAAACAGATGTTACAACGCGCAATGCTGCGGATATTATAATGCATCTCATGCATTTTTGTAACAAATTCCTCAAAAATTATTAATAATAAAATCATATTTATTTTGAATATATCTAATGGATATCTATTTCGTTACGATCTAATTTAACAAGCGCCAAAGTATATTAATGCACTACATTAATTAATTTTCTTTTCAATTTTATTACATGCTTTGATTTAGATCGACAAGTTTGATATTTTCTAAATAATTTGCTATGTTCCAACTTCAATGTCCGGAGATAAAGAAAACTTCAAGAACTCTGTGAGCCATTCTGTAAATTGACGAGTTTTATATGTATATATATTTGATATAAAATTTTTAATCCAATTTTCAATTCTCGTTATGTTTTTTTAAAAATTAATTCCAATAAGAAATGGTCTAAAATTTTCTAGGAAATTCAAACAATCAGCGCAATGCATTGAGATGCACGCTGATTGGCTAATTAAAAAATTGTTTCAGAGCAAGATCAGTTTTAATCACTGAAGAGATAATTTTTTTTTAATATTAATGTGTTAATAATATTTTACTAAATATGATTAAAAAGATTGTGGGAAACTGCATGAAAAAAAGTAATTCAGACATCATAAGTTCTTTAGAAATGCATTTTATTTTATTAATTTTTATTTAATATATTTTTTAATTATGTATTAAGTCACACAAAATAAAATATAATTCTTTGTCTTATTTGGAGCATTTTTCCAGCTGGAAGCATATACTTATCTGTAGTGATTTTGAAATTTACTCTGGATCAAAATTATTATAGTATCTTTTATCACCATATGCTTTCGAAATAATTTAATCAAGGGAAACGATAAGAAAGTAATTTTTATTATTGAAAATAACTAATACAGGATTAAATATGATTCTGAAACTTGAGTAGCCTTGTTTTTAGAGAAAAATACTAATTTCTCTTTTCAAAGCTTTTACTACCTACTAATAAAAATCATTTTCGGAATGGCGTATAAATCAAGGTGCAGTATTTAACCCACATTAAATAGTTTATTTCCCTAAAACAAATTAAAGAAAAAAATAATAAAACATTTGTAACCAGATTATAAAAGTATTTAGATGTTTAGATTATTCATCGAAGAATTAATATGTATTCCTGCAAAAATACAAAAGGTGTATAAGCATTGTTAATAACTGAATACATTTTAGACGATTATTAAATAAAATTCTTCACGATCTCGCATTATATATTATGCTAAAAGTATTTATACCGCAGCTGTGGTATTAATCTAATGATTGCATATTGCGAAGTGTATTATACACAATACGAAAAGCAAAAGTATTTATACAAAATGCTACATTTTACAAATAGATAGTTAAAAAGGCAGGAAGACTTTTTTTTCAGATGAAAGAATAAATCCATCTTTTTCCATATTTAATTCAATGGCATCAAGGTTAACTTACTTTCTGCAACAGGATAGACCGGAAATCCGTTGTTCTGGCACACAAATTCCAGCTCTGTGGAGCAAGGTCGAGTGACAAGATAGCCAGCAGAGAGATGCAAGGCAACACAGTCATGAAATGGTTCATCCTCTCCCCATTTTTTGCCCCACTGTTTAATGGATTCCCTACATGTAAAAAGCAGTTTCTTCTTAATGACCAAAAAGCAAAATATCACCAAAACATTAGGATTCCCTTTCGAAGAAATGCAACATATTATAACCCTCAATAATTAAAGTAAATATTCAAATATTTTTAATCCAACATATGTCATATCAAAGGATTAATAAAAGTGTAGTTAAAAAACGCATCTTAATATCAAGACCTAATGTATTGTGCAACATATTACAAATATCAAATTATTCAGAAATTTGTACAAAATATTTTTTTCCTTTCTCGTATACGAAGTATAGAGAAAGTATTGTAATCGTCAAAAAATTCGAAATTTTGATGAATCTCCACGTTTTAAACCTATCTGAGTTAAAACACACACACATTTTTTTAAATGTCCATATGTCTAGTTGTGACAAAGATAACTAAAAAAAAAAAACTTTGAGCTAGATGGAAAAAATTTGATATACGGTCTTCAGACTAAATTTGTGGAATTCTATCAAATTTTGAGTAAAATCCATTCAGAACAAGTCTATCTGTCCGAATAAAATACACGATACACGATAATTACAAAATGAAGAGATTTTAGACAGATAAGATTTGGCACATATATTTTTAACATATATAGAAAAGACATCTATCAAATTTTGAGCCAAATCCAGCACCGGATTGACCATCTGTCGGTTTATATTTTTAAAAATATGTAAACGCGATAATTCATAAACGCAATGATTTAAATTTTAAAAATTTGGTATGTGATTTCGTGACTACAAATGTAACTCGGTGTAAAATTTTTGTTGCAATTGGTAGGGAAAAATTTTTCGAAAACACAAATTGAATTCTCAGATACTAAGTTCATGTCCATAAATTAAGGATAATTCAGAGTCAAGCTGAAATCGAACTCTAAAATACATATATCCCCCGTAAAATGACAACACACATCTTCAAAAATCATATGCAAATTGCAGGAAGCCACCAGATGACACCGATAGTACGTCACAATGACGAGAGTGTAAGAGAGTGACGTATAAAGAATACAGGCAAAGAAGTAAAGTTGTTCGCAAGCGCTTTATAAGCCTTTCAGTGCAATAACCGCATAGTTATGACACAAAGGGCGCATTTGGATGATTTTTTACATGGTAGAATTGTCGGCCATCTGGAAGTATCCGAGGAACTTGGAATCACCCAGAGTGTCATCCCCAGACTTTGGCAACGATTCTGAGATGATGGTAATGTGAGTAGACGTTACAGCACAGATCGCCCCTGAGTTACAACGCCGAATGAGGACCGGTATTTGGCAGTTACATCCAAAAGAAACGGGCGGAGCACAGCATCAGACCTGTCTCGTCAGCTCTCTTCAGTCACTGGTAGGACAGTTGCAAGGAAGACCGTGTACAGACGCTTAGGGCAGATTGGTCTATATGCTCTTAGGCCTGTCAGATGTGTCCCACCTACTGCAACTCACTGTCGTTTGCGGCTAGCCTGGAGTAGAGAGCATGTATTGTGGACACCGCAACAGTGGGCGTGATGTTTTCCGACGAGTCCAGGTTTAGCTTGCAGTCTGATTCTCACCGGACTTTCATATGGATAGCGCCAGGTACCCGTTACCACCAAAGAGAACATCACTGAACAACACCGTTACGGTGATGTAGGATTGCTCCTTTGGGGAGGAATTATTCTGGTTCCAGAACTGACCTGCATGTTCAAATTGGAACGATGACGGGCCAAATCTATCAGGACGTCTTTCTAGAACAACATGCACATTTGTTTCGTGGCGCCATGGGTTCCATTCTTGTCGGGGCGCCATTCGTGTTCATGGATAACAACGCCCATTCTCAAAGTGTAAATATCGTAAACGAATGCCTTCGAGGATATCACCCGTATAGACTGGCCAGCATTCTCATCGGACTTGAATCCAGTAGAGCATGTGTAGGGCATGCTTTGCCGACGAGTTGCAGCCCGTCAACCACCTCCTACATGTCTATAGGAACATCGGAGAGCATTGCTTGATGAGTGGTGTAATATTCCCCAGGATCAGATCGATAATTTGATACTCAGCATGCCTAGGCGTATTACGGACTGTACGGACTAGGCGTTTTACGGACTGGGAGACATACTTTTGTATTAACCATCATATCAACCATGTGATATTAGTTTTTGTAAATATGTTGTTTTTTTTCGTAATTTGCTCCAGGGAGCAAAAAATTGCAATTTTTATTGATGATATATAGCATCTTTTTTGCTCTTACCTTTTGTTTAATAAATAGGCTTTACAAATAAGTCACATTTGTTTTGCTTCTGACTCTTTCTTTTCCTGAACTTGCATTATCCTTAATTTATGAACATGAGTGTATTAACTGCATTCCAGGAAGTAATAGCCGAGGATCACACGATAGATTCAATAAAAATGCTAAATCCATACCAAAAGTTAATATTTCATTATTATTGTTCACGAATGCTCTCCAAAGCGTTTTATAGAATAACAACGTTATTAGAGAGTGTGCTAGAAAGGTTTCGGGAAACCACTCCCGATGGTTTAATAATGACGAAAACGTGTGTATGTATGTGTCTATGTGTTAGTACTCTACAGGGCAGATGTTAGTACTAAAAAAATGTGATACTTTGAAGAGTGGAAATGTGTATCTAGAAGCAAATTTTACTAAAGCAATTTAATTAATTAAAAATTTTACGAATTGTTGTCATTTTTTAGTGATAAATTTCGGAAACATTACCACAAAAAAACTGATTTTCTTTTTACAGATTAACTCAAACCAAAATGTGACACAAAACTATAATTTTAGTAGCAAGATCGCTTACCAAATTTCATTTATTGAAGCTGTTGTGTTTTGAGTTACTATGCTTACATGCATGCGATAGTACAATCTGATAAACGAACATCTTTTAACGGATTTCATTCAAAGTTCGATAAGTACTTATATTAAAAAAGTATATCAAATTTTATCAGTCAAACTCTTCTTGATAGAATAGATATCCCTGGTAGAGTTGGCTAAGCACTAGAGATATCTAGCTCTAATAGATATATCTTCATTTAGTAGCTATAATGTTCACTTGCACTCAGACAAACAGGCAATTTTCCTGCGTATGGATTTATTTCAAAATTTAATAGAAGCCTACAAATTTGATGTAAAGATTATATATCAGTTTTCACCGTCTTGATCAAAGCGTTTTTGAGTAGCCATTTTCTCAGGCAAACAGAGAGAGCGACTGATAAAATTTCAAAAATGTATCTTTCGAACTCATGAGGGTCTGAAATGCGGAGAATAGTCAAAATCTGGAGATCGAATTTTTTGAGAATTATTATACCTTCTGTCTGTATATTTCGTTTTAGAAAGTAGAAGCGTATATAAGCTTAAATATTTATGTCGACTTGATTTTACTTGGACAATTAATTACTAGAGAT
>JAPMOR010125664.1:412867-470284 GCA_026543865.1 Argiope aurantia
GTAGGAAAATACGAATCAGAAGGCGGTCAATGAAAAATAATAAAATTGCAATATATTCGATCATGCTTAATTCGGCACATTTTCCTTTTTTTCTTATTACTGATACATTTTCTTCGTGTGTTATGAAACAGAGAAATGCAGACTGAGCTGGCAAATTTTGATTGTACGTCACCTAGCTTATTATTATAAAATCATCTAATACCACATAATTCTTCACTCTTCTGATATCATGCCAACTTGTCAGAATCCGGTAATATTATATTTAAGTCAATAACGGTAGAAAATAAAGTAAAATCAAAAAATTAATTTTAAAGGTGTTGAATATTCACATTTGTTGTAATAAATGAACTAGTTCACCATAAAAAAGCTACCTAAGAAATTACCATAGGACCTACTTATACGGTTTCTCTTCCGCTATGCTCACATAAAATCCAGATATCCTTCGGATTCCGATCCAAATTAGATCTACTCCTACAATGAATAAAAATAAATTAATAATTATTTTGAATATCAAATATAAGGATTTAATAATTTTACTCGGAAAGTTGCAAACGAAAAGTAAATATTAATTTGTGATCATAATATACAGCAAAAAAAAAAAAAAAAAAAACTATTATTGATATCAATAACACTAAAATTGAAATGTATGCATTAAAATATTCAAATTTCCATTGAAAAAAGAATAAATTCTAAATTTAAAGATAACAATTATCGTATAAAAATTTCAGAAAGAATACAGTCTCAATAATCCGGCGCTGTACCTGTATTTGGTCTCTCTTATAATCTGACGTTTTGGGAAGAACAAGTGGGAAAGGAAGATTCTGCATGTGGATTTTAGTGAAAGCACGCGATAAATAATTGAATTTGAATTATTTTTTGTAATGTATTAAAAATTTATTTTTTGTAATTTATTAATATTGATTTTTTATAATGTATCAATATTTGTTTTTTGTAATTATAATATTTTTATGAATAGAAAGGATTTTGAATTTGAGTAATGTAGGATTTGAATTATATTTTAATACAGAATATAATTTTTTTGTATAATTTGGTGCTTTCTTGTAATATTTTCTGCAAAAAAAAAAAAAAAAAAAAAAAAAACCTTAAGTGTTGAAATTAAAACGCGTTTTACAAAATGAACTTCTACTAATCCGATGTTCTTCTGGTCTGATCTCCACAAATTTACTGAAAGTCTACTGTACTTTTACTTCTGACTGTGTAAAGTACCGGCAAAATTTTAAAGAAAACATTTAATTGTACTTAATATTTATCCTTTTTAATCATATGAATTTTTATCGTTATGCTTTCAATAATCGCTAAAAAGGTAAATCTAGAAATAATAAAGTCAGCAATTGTTCAGTTCTATGGGTTCAATGTTAATAAGGGTGAAACATGATTTAAAGAAAATAAACATTTTAAAAGAATCTAAATATTTACACAATCATTATGTTCAACTTAATTTAGCAAAAGAAAGAAGTTAAGTTTCCAATCTTAACCACTGGAATGAAATAGCCAGCTTTTATTTCATATGAATACTTTTGAATCATAGCTTCATTATCAGTTGTGTCTGTTCTCTAGCCCCATTTTCAAGAGAAACTAAAAAACACTATTTCACTGTTCATTCTATGAAAGAAAAAAAAACACGACAGAGCTCCGAAACCTCAGCCATTATCCTAATTTCGAAAAAAATCATATGAATTCTCCTGCCTTTTAGATACGTCCCTAATTGTCATTCATTCATTGCTATCTTTTACTTTCGAGAGAAAACTCAAAACCTCTATTTCACTCCACATTCTTATAGGAAAAAATGCTGACCAATCAGAATTGTCTTTCTTTATTGTGCAACGATAGTTAAAAAAAGCAGCTGGTGTGGCTTCCCCAAAAACTTTCTGGCATACTCTCTAATAAATTTGTCATGTCAGAGAACGCCTTTCATGGCACTGGCATACAATAGTTACGAAATATTAAACTTAAGCGTGAATTTAGTATTTTTACTGAATCTGTTCTGTGATCCCTGGCAAGAGTTTTGGCGATTAATAGCATTCGAAAATCGAATGTATGCTTTAGATACGTTTTTTTCCTACCTATTGAAGCAAAAATTTGACATAAAACTGCATTTGTAGTCACAAAATCCCATACGAAATTCGACATATTTCAGTCATTGCGCTTTAGAGTTATCATGTTTACATGTTTCTGTAAGCACAGATCGAGAGACGGCCAATCTCTTATTGGATTTGACTCAAAATTCGACAGTGTATACATATAGATGTTAATTATGTATACCGAATCTTATCTATCTAGCTCTCTTTGTTTTGTAGTTTTGTTTTGTATTGTTTGTATTCAGATATTCCACCAGCTGGAGAAACTACTAGATTTTACTCAAATTTTGATAGAAATTTGAAAATTTGGTGGAAAGACCGTACATCAAATGTCAAACGTCTAGCTTAAAGCGTTTTTGGGTTATCTTTGTCACAGACAGACGGGCATTTTCCAAAAATGTGTTTTTCGAACTCAGGGAGGTCTAAAACGTGGAGATTCGTCAAAATCTCGAGTTCGAATTTTTTGGTAATTACTATACTTTTTCTATACTACGTAAATGAGAAAGCAAAATTTATTTTTTGAAATAGAAATGTCATATTCAAAATAAATAGCAATGCGTCTAAACTATGAAACATTATCAGTACATCATAATATTTATATCGTTAGATATGAATTTAAAAAACTCACTTTTTCTTCTGAAATCTTCGATTAAACTGCTATTGGTGTAATTGTACAATAAATAAGAAAATTCTGTCTTGCAAGCTGCTTCGGCATCAAACCACGTAAACTTTTTAGAATGCAATTTCAAACAATTTTTGGGATCTTTCTCTCCGTCTGTTTCATCATTCGTGTAAGATGAGTGGCACTGACATTTATCAAAACCATCTTTGCATTTTGGCATCACCGCATCTAATGAAAAAACAAAATATATAAAAGAGATTCAAATACCTAATCTGAAACATCAGTTCGTGATAAAGTTTTAGGTTTGATTCATCCACCTTTGTACTATTTCTAAAATTTACATCTATTATATAACAGCAATAATATAATTGCAACATGCTCGAATATAAATCCAGTAGCTAAAACAATGAAAATCATTACAAATTCACCTAAAAATATTTAAGATTTTTGATTTATTGAATTTACATGAAAAGGGTGTCACAAAAAAAATCTATAATTTAATTAATATAAAAATGATTTTTGAGCAATAATATGCTTTAAAGTTATGAAGAAAGATATTAAAAGTTCAATTAATTTTTAATAAAAAATATAAATGATTTTTTAAACTTTTTTAATGAGAACTTACTACCTAAGACATACTGCTGTCAAATTTGGCAGGATTTTTTTTTTGTCGTGTGGCTCTATTTTCAACATTTGTTCTATAAAGCGTTTTGAAAGCCGTTTTGTTCATGTATGACTCAGATTTTTGCAGATACAATGGAAACACTTAATGTGATTGCAAGAAATATTGTCATTCGTATTATCACAATACTCTAGTCCCGAACCGATGTGTTCAAATGCACACAAAAGTATTCATTTATTTTGATTACTACATCGTCAGATTTTAGGCATAGAAACGCCCGATCCTTCGTTCTGAACTAGAGTTGAAAACAAAGACGAACGTTCATGGAATTTCTTGCTCAACTTGTAAGAAAACATCTGGGAAACATTTCCCCCTTGAGATAATGTTTAAATTCTGTGGTCTGGACTGGACCTATCAGAATCAGTTGCAATGGATTGCTAATTTGCCAGGTGTGAATTCAAATCCGAAAGGTCATAACCTGTCTGCGATTGAATACGAAAAAGAAATGGGTAAAAAAAAAAAAAAAAAAAAAAGAACGAAAAGTAGAATTGGCTGAGCTTTAAAAAAATTGAAATTCTTAGTGGTATGAAAATTTACTTAAAATAAGCGATTGCAACTCTTTGATGCAGCTGGTAATTTCACATCTTCTTTATAAAATTTTGAAAAATCATTAGTCTTTAGTGAGTAGGACCAAGCAATAAAATATTGATGATTCTGAAGGGAACGAACGAAATGAAAACTATAACGAATGTCTAAATAATTTAAGCGCTTAGTATTTTGGAACACGATGTGCAGCATCGTTAGACTAATTTTGAAAAACAGTAGAAATAAATAGTAAAAATGGACTTAATAAAGAACAATACAGATAAACTTTGATTTCATGCATTTTATACAACAGTCTTTTCTGTCATATTCTACAAGTGTCAAAAAATATAATATGAAGCACGTATAAAAATTGAACCTTGTTCCAAATTCTTCATTAGACTTTTTTTTGTATGAAGATTTTTAGAAGTTAAAAATTATTTCGCATATAAAATAAGTTTACCTGATATCACATATAGACAACACAGAAGATATGGAATGATCATTGACGGACTTCTCTTTGCAGATGACATGACTGTAGATTAAAAATCACTGGAGCATGGCTTTATTCACCTGAAAGAATTCCTATTACGCTCAATTTCAAATACCGAATCATATAGAAACAGATATGTTTCTTAAAAGTAGATGAATTTGGTTTAAGATTGATATTATGGGCAAACAAATTCAAAATCATTGTTACAAGAAACTGCCATAAGATTTTAGTGGTAGATTGCGTTCCCACTGTGGTAGGCAGTTGGATAGCAAGTCGATAAAAAAAAAAAAACGTTTTTAGTTTGGTTGCCAAATAAGCAAATTTGTAAGAGGGAAGAATTAAATAAAATTGAAACAATAATAAAATTGTAAATAAACACATTTATTCGCATTTTTTATTGTAAAATATTATAAACTAGAATGTGTGTTCACAAGGATTTGCTAAAATTATTAATTAGAATGTAAATAGTTATAGTTATTTTTAAATAGTAATGTAAATACTTATAAATATAAATAGTTATAGATAGAAATAAATTGTTATTTTAAATATACTGGAATATTACTTTTTCATTAACTGGGCATGTTATATTCCGCTAAACAGGTCTTGTAAAATACGAATTTTTAATGCTTTTTTTGCTTAAAATTTATACATTTTTTTTATTTTCTTATACTAAGTAAATGCTCATATTTTAAGTAGAGAAATAAATAATTAATGACTATATTTCAAGGATTTTGTTATTTCAATAATTTTTTCCATACTATTCATATTTAAAAATACCTGTAAAAATTATCTTAAAACATCTCGGAAAAAAATGTCAGTCTCGGGTCTCATGGACAGTTGTCTACCTTCCTTTCTTATTTATAAATCCCACCCTGTCATCAAAAATAGATATGATGTTCTTTAAATCATGGCTTAAAATTACGAGACCCAGACCAAAATAGCTTTCTAGTTGCTTCGAAACAGGACCTTAATATAACTAAGCGAAATGAAACAGGTGCTGTTTAAGAAAATTCAATTAAGGATAAATATCCTCATACTGTGGATGATGTTATGGAATTTAAACACTTTTTCAACCAAATTTACAATGCCACACAAAGGATTTTTCCATTTGGCCATTAGCTCCGAAAATTATATATTTATTTGGTTTGAATCTTTAAGAAAAAAATCTTTGTTATTGAAAAAACTTTAAATATTATAATAATCAAAAAAACACCCGGAATTGGACGTAAAATAAAATTTATTGGATTTCAAATTTCTTCAAGAAAATTCATTGTATCCCCTTTAAAATAATCTTCTCTAGAAACAATGCATTACTGTCAATGTCTTTTCCAGTCATTGAAACATGCCTTAAAATCACTTTTGTGAAACTCTTTCAAATGTAGTGAATTTTTCTTTTATCAAGTTAATGAACCCATTGCCTGAACTCATTGCCTGAACAAAGAACATGCACTTTCAACCAAATAAAAAAAAAGCCACATGGTACATCTCAGCTGTACAGTTATAGAAGAGTGATTGTTAAATACTTCGGCAATAATTGCAATGAGATAAGGCGCTTTATAGTAGCGTATAATCCAAGATCTATATTTCAGGTCATTTCCAACGAATTGCTTTATGTGAAAGCGCATTGACATTGTCTGACCAGTTGGTAATAATTCAAAATGCACAACGTCATGACAATTAAAGAAAATATAACATTACCTTGATTTTTTAGCGACTTTGACCTGATCTTTTAGATCTTACTTCACCTGCCAAGCGGGATTCACTTGATTGTTGAGCTATTCCTACATCAAAAGCATATATCCCACTTTTATCACCGCTGACAACACATTTCAGAAAGTAATCGTCTTGAGTAAGCATCTCTGAGGCAACATAAACACAAAAACCAAATTCAAAATTCTTGGAATAACTGGAGAAGCGAGCGTCGAGCTCTAAATGGTCTTTTAAAATTGCTTGATAAGAACCAAATGATACAGGAATTTGTTCAGTAATGTCTTTTACTGTCAATCGTCGATCATCAGACTATAATTCTCTGACCTCATCTATATTTTTAATCATTAATAGATGAGAATTGTATACTAGATCGAGGATCATCTGCGATCATCATCATTAAAAGTTTTATACCAAAAAATTATTATTTTTTTTCTTCAAAAAACGTCGTCTTTAAAAGTTTTTTGTAACATTTCTAATGTTTTTGTAGCTGAAATTTCAATGATAAAACAAAATTTAATGCAGTTTTTCCCCTTAATTATATTCATCATTTCAAAAAATGAATAGAAAGAAAGTTCTTATTTCATTAAAAGCAAAGTTATGGTCAGACGATAAAATGAAATAAATTCCTGATTGTAGTTAAATGTTTATAGAAGACGCAAAAATATTTGATATAAGTTTGCAGACGATATCTACCACAGCATATATTAAATGTAGCTCTCCTAATATCTTTTTAATGAAAGTAATATGATTAAAATTACATAGAAAATTTCTGGATTAAAAATGTAGATTTTGTTTCTTTTGAAACTGAGGTAATAATGTTTTAAGATATACTTCTTATTTCAATTTATATATTGACTTTGCATTCTACATAAAATAACTTAAAAGATTTGTTTATTATATTTCGAATTTTTCTTAAAATATTATTTTAATTTTTTCTGAGTTATTTGTTTTTAATCATTGCATTTTTTATCAATATTTTTTCTCCACAAATTGGTTTAATATTTGCTGCACTGCACTTCATCTATTTAAATTGTTAATAGATGAACATAATTGTTTTCTTTTCATTGTCCTTTATAATGACGATTAATCCTATGGCATCATGGCGCTGTTAAAAAAGCAAATATCCTATTCATCTGTTTACTATGCGATATTGTAACTTCGCTTTTTTTCTTATCTTGTAAACTTCACAGATATTAAACAGAATTCATTTTCTTTAGCTTTAAACAACGTAAAAAATCAAGTGAATAAATATTTGATAAAACGAGTCTCAGCGCAATAATGTAATCTATTGTTAGAAATTTGGCAAAAAAAAAAAAAAAAATGTCAAATTTTATCAAAATTTCCCGCGATTATTATATTGGTATCATTAAAAAAAATTATTTTTCTCTATATTTCAATACGATGTAAAATTCATTTTTGTGCAATAATGCCTTCGAAAATTATCGAGAAAAAACTCTGAAACTCAGCTTAACGTTTAATTAATTAAATTTCTGATTAAAATGTCAAAATATTCTTTCTGAGGTGCACATTTTCACACAAGCGTATATAGTATGTGCCATATTTGGTAGCTGTAGGTCAAACGGTCGGACCTCTACAGCGCGTACAAACACACACATTCATCATTATTATTAGAATAGATTATGAACTAACCACTTTTGATGACCAGCTGCTTTCCAGAAAATACTGGTTACGTTTAATTTCAATTTAATTTTTTACGCATGTTCAAGTTGATGCTCATGATTCTTTTAAGAAAGATGATATTTGTTCCGTGGAATCGAGTCACATATAAGCATATATCCTTTTTTCCTTATTGGAAGAGATGTATATAGTATTTTTATGAATGTAATAAATAAATGATGTAATCGAAAATGTTTGAGCTCTTCTTCATCAACCGCTAAAATGCTGTATATTTTATGGGTGATTGAATCGGCGTGGGTGATAAATAAATAAATAAAATTCTCTACCAAAGTGGTCTGAAATGAGAGTTTTATGACCCAAAAAGGAAGTTTGCGGTCATTAATTAAAGAGCAGCCATGTTGATGGCTTTGGTGAACTCAAAGTTCATAAGGATCAAATGTCTTCAAGTTAATGTGGTGAAGAGCTTTAATATTTTTTCTTCCAAAGGTGAAAAAAAGTTTTTAAAATTTTAATTTAAAACTGTTATTTAAGATCAATCATTTTTCTATAGTAAAATTTTTGAATTATCCCATAGTATTTGTAAATCGAATTTCGTGGAGCCATTTTTGTTCAACTCCTCTTTCATCTAAAATTATATTATCTACCATGAAATGTCTTTTGACATTCTAAAAATTTCATAAGAGTCTGTTTTGAAGAGAATATGATGTTTTGTATCGTTATAAAAAATCAATCTTTCATTAAATCAAAAAGAGAGAGAGAGAGAAATGGAAATGGAACCTTATAAAATAAAGGGCACATCGCCGCTTCCGGAAATAAATAGTATGTATAAATTTGAAACGCTTTGATTTTATGAAATACCTTTAAAAAATATCAAAAATAACAACCGATATAATACATATACATGTTTTTTTTTTTATTTTCCTTAAGTTTTTTTATGTATTTAGATAAGCCTATACAAATTCTTTTCTTTGTACAGGCATACAATTTTATATTATAATATTTATAAACCTTATTTATCTGCTAAATTATTTTTTATTTATTTCTGGTTAGTAATATATTTTAAGATTTTTCTTGCAATGCAAAAATATTGTGTATTTTTTATAGATATTCAAGCTATATACTATTCAATATTTTTTTTAGTATTGTGCAGTGAATAATAATTTATTGTAATAATTGAATCTTTATTTACATATTTTGCTAATTTTATTCAAGATTTGGCGACAAAGAGGATTACAGGAAATATTGCTTATCTTTTAGATATAACTTCATCCTATAACTTAGGATTCTTAATCTCCTTAATATTCTTAACTTCATATATAACTTAAATATAACTCCATCAATAGATTATCCTTTAGATATATCCATGATATCGTGAAAAGAATAAACATTAAATCTGTTACTTTAATTATCTTACATATGATCTGCACATTGTGCACATGAAATTTTTTAATGATGTCCAGTTTCATGACATCATGATGCTGTTAAAAATGGAAATGTATAGTTCACTTATTTTATAAATTTTGAAATATTATAACTTCACTTTTTCATACATCTCGTAAACCACATAGATATTCAACAAAATCCTTCTTCTTTAATTTTCAACAATGGACAAAATTATGCGAGGTGATAATTGATGAAACAATGGAAATGATTTGAACTTCAAGGCAACAAAGCAATTTATTGAGGGAAATTGGGCAAAAAAATATTTTAAAAAATTGCTAAAATTTGACAAAAATTTGCACGACTATTAAATTAGTATCATTAGAAAGATTTTTTTTACAGTGTAAAATTCATTTTTGTGAAATAATAAGTTATCGTGGAAAAGCGCCAAAATACAGTTTATTTACTTAAAGTTTTAAAAAATCACTCTGAAGTACACATTCATACACTCGAAGATATGTATGTAACTAATTTATATAGTTATGTATGCAAATACGTTAAGTATACGTAGTTGCAAGTCAAACTATCTGGATTGCAGAGCGCTAGCACACATGCATTTATTTTTATTAGTAATAGAGATAGTTTTTCTTGAGCATGCCGATTTGAACTTTTGAATTTGTCCTATGCCAAAACATTTTCCATCTGCTATTAAAGGATAAATATTTTAAGAAAGCAATATTTTTTTTATGTTTGTTGAACACCATATTCTTTTTATATGTGTTACATTTTTTTCTCAATTATAATTTTTACTTGAAATAATATTTTTATTTAAAACTCAAATTTCAACGGGTTTTTTTCCTTGTCAAGATCGTCACAGTTCCCTTAAACCTCTTCGCATATAATGACGTGTATGACACACGCATCGAAAGAATAAATTTTTAGTTTTAAGTCTACGATCAAGTAAACAAAATTAAATATTTAAAAATGTAAAAATCGCATAGAAACGCTTCAATGTCTCAAATTCTAACTTTAGAAATAAATATCAACACAATTCGGAGATACCATTTCAATGTTAATCAAAATAGAGAATTTCGATGTTTCGAAAATAGGGGAAATTCCCTGTATAATTTTATATTTAGCTGTGATTTGCAACTTGGAATTTTACTATTGACCATTGCAATTGTTAGGTCTAAAAATAATTTTCCATAGTTAGTTTGCTTTCCTGTTTCAATATTTATCTTAGAGAGAGCTTCGTTTTTAATTATGCTTAGTATTTGAGTAAATTGAGAGGTCTGTACTTATTAAAACGCAGAATCATGTAGATAATGCTGATAACATGATTTCTTCTTGATTCCTCTTAATTTCTCAAAAAAAAAATACTCACATATGTAAGTTGAGATTTTAATTTTACTCCAGTGAAATTAAACTAAATGTTATTTCGCAATTTTAAAAGTATAATTTGTAGCTGAAGATTGCTAAAGTTGATAATTTTTTTTTATATTCGCTTCCTTTCCGCTTTTTTTTTATTTTAAATAATATTTTCATCTGTTTGTTCTTTTCCGCTGATATTGATTATTCCCTCCTTAAATGGTAATATCAGGAACAATGCTATTTTGCTGTGAATCAAGGATTTCAGACGAAGTACATATTCCACTGCCAATTTTTTATTTTATTTTATTGGTTCTTTTATGCTTACGAAACTACCTTTCCAATAATATTAACATATCGGGTGCTTCTTTGTATAATTGGCAAATTTTAAGTTGCAAAACATTTTTTGGACTAATGTCAACAAATCTTTTTTTAACTTGATCGGTTTGATTGTGAACTTTCTTTGAAAATATAGTTTTGCTGAAAAAAATGATAGCTTCGTGAATGTATATTGTTTAGGAATAATTTTTCAAAGATTAGACTATTTTTAACTTTAATCTCCTTTTTACAATTTAAAATAGCATCATCTTTTAATTACATAAAAGAAATATATATGGCATATTATATTAACTATATTATTATTTTATTAATACAAATTTTTAAAAATACAATTTGGCAGGCAGCTTAAAGTAACGTAACAAGCATTTTAATTTCACAAATTATTTAGTTAGAAGGACTTAATTTTTTATCATCAAATAAAAATAGAATTTAATAATTTTTTATTTTTTAGAAATGCAATTTTCCTAAAGAAATATTTGAAGATCATGCGAAAGTTAAAGAGCAATATATTAATATCATCTATTTTTCAAATCTGCACAAATTTGGACTTCACTTTAAAATTTCAAAAAATTATATTAATTGTAACTAACTTTTTTCAACTCAATAAAATGTAACTAGTATTTATTTTAGAGAATTTTTTTCATTCTCTTTTTTCCCCTTTTTCCCATGTACTTTACTTTTTTCGTTTGGTCTGGTGAGGAGTCAAGTAGTTTCGATTTTGTTGAATTTCAGAATTTGTTTTTTGATGGAAAAAAAGATCTTGACGAAAAATTTGGTCAGTTTAAACTATCAAAATTGTGATTTAAAACTCTTGAGTTCTACACTGCTTCGATAAAATAAAATGAAAAATTACAACTATTAAAAGAAAAAAATTTAAACATTGTGTGTAAAATACAAGCGCGATAGAAGCTTATATTAATTTCACATTGAATTTTAATTCAACATATTCAATTTCTTTTTTGGCTATATGGGGATGCTAATAAAAGTAGTAATAAAAGTATTAAATAAAAAAATATCTATTACAAACATTTAAAACGTTTTTTTTTAACACATGATTGAAATGCTCATTTCCAGTGGCGATTTTAAGCATTTTGCGGCGCTAGGAAGTGCACTTTATGAAGCTTTCTATTTTAACAGGTTGGTCGGTTTATTTTCTTATTTCAATATGTTTTTAACTTAATAAACATATTAATGATTTTTAAATTGATTTTCTATTTTGGAAACTTTGTGAAAATATATAAATATTTATATATTTATTCATGACTGAGCAGTATCCACATTTGTGTATAATATTTCACTCGGACATTATTAGGTATCGGAATAAATATTTTGTCGTAATGAAGCAGATAAAAGCTCGAACAATTACATATGACAAGAATTCATTTTACTTTTTATAATCAATTATTCATAAAATTGTTATTTTAAAAATTTATTTAACATTTTTTAATAACATTTTTTTTTTCTCAATTAACAGCTCAAGGCAATTAGTTACCTAGATGAAAATCCACCTCCTGTATATTTCTCCATTAGTATAAGCGGATGCGAAAACTGAAATTTGTTATAAACTATTCATTGTAAACCTGTATAAATATGAATTATTATTGTTTATCTTAAGAGGACTGAGACGATTTACATTTCACAGATTGTAAATATATAATATGTATATACTTGAAAGCTGATATTTTATAAATTGATTTTTTAAATTGTAATTAACAGGAGCTCTTTATGATTTAAGTATGCAGTATTTTGCCTTTTTCTAAATGCAACATGCAAATATAAAATTATTTTTAATGCAACATTTGAAAACTTATACTACGAAATTTATTAATCTTATGCATTTGTTAAACCTATATTTTATAAAATGCCGCTCAATATTTTTAACTCTTTATTTTAAATATATCAAATTGAAAATAAATTCGCTACAAATATTACAGTTATACTCATACATTACGTTAGTTTTTGAAATGATTTTATTTAGAATTTTTTTTTTTTTTAGCTTTTCGATCTTTGGTTTTGAACTTATTTATCGTATACCAGAAAGAGTCGATTTGCTATTAGAAAAACAAATGCGTTGTAATTAAAACAGCTCATTCTTCCTGCATGTGTTAAATGTTACGTCAGATATAATAATTACTGCAAAAAAACTTTATTTTTATAAATAATTGAAATTTTGAAAGTTTTCCTTGTCGTGGAAGTCATAGTTCCTTCAAAGAAGACCCCCCTCCTCTCCCTTTCATCTCTCTCTGGTAGCAGTCTTAATGTTTTCAGAAACTTGTTTTCAAACGAATAACTTCATTTATGTTTTAAGAACTTTAATTGGTTTAAGAAATTTACGGCAAATGTTGGCTATAATTTCGATACAATACATTAGGAAAGCGATAGGGGAAAGACTGACAAGTTTCCATAACAGTTTTTTCCATTTCTAGTGACTTACTTTTTAGGAAAATGTATGATTCATTATTAAATTATAATCTCTACTAATAAATGGTGCTCTACAGGCCAGACCGTTTGACCAACTGCTATCAAATTTGACATATATATCCTTTGGAAAGTAGGAATGTGCACATCTGAGCGATCTTTTTGAAATTTTAATTGGAATTTTAAAGAATTAAAAATTAATCTGAATTTTGGTGCTTTGCTTTGATAACTTTCGAAACATTTATTGCATAAAAATAAATTTTACATCGTTTCAAAATTTTAAAAAAATTGCCTTTTTAATGATGTCGTTTTAACAATTATGAGATTTTTTTTTCCTAAATTTTGGCAATTTTTTAAAAAATATTTTTTTTTACTTACTTTTTAACAACAGATTACAATGTTGCCTTGAAATTCAGGTGTTTCGTCATATATCTAATAACGTGATTTTATTTTCGCGTCAGATATCTAATTGCGTGTTGAAAGCTGAAGAGAAAAGATTTTGTTTAATATCCGTGTCATTTACTAGATAAATAACAATATCCCGAAATTTAGAGGATATATGAACTGGATATTTAAGTTTTTAATAACGCTATGATGTTATGGAACGTCTTCATTAAAAAGATTTATGTACACAATAAATAAGAATTACAATTAAAACAACATAGTTTTAATGTCGGTCAGTTTGGCAGAACCATCGTCATGAAATTATTTTTAAAAAATTTATCTGAAATAAAAGCAAATATTCCCGGCAAACCAGCTGGTCGCTTGAGGCGATTAATGGACTCCTAATTTTAAAAACTTTATAATTAAATAGTTTATAATAATAGTTTATATCTTAGGCGAAAATGAAAATCTTTTAATAAAGTTTCATATTTCTAGTAATACCAAAAAAAAAAAAAAAGGATGTTTCTTTTATGTTCCTGCTTCAGGAATGTTCAATTTTATTCTCCTTATGAATTATTGGTAAAAAGTTTTTTAAAAAAATAAAATATTTTCATCAAATACGCAGAAAATATCGGATAAGTACTCTGATTAACAATGGATTTGTTCGGATAAGATACTTAGTTAATTGAATAAGCCAAAAAAAAAAAAAAAACTATAAGATAAACACATAAGTGTTTTTAAATTATTTCATTTTGTTTTCTAATAAGCATAAAGTTATACTTTTTCAAAAAATAAAAAAACTGCAGGTCTTTGATTGAAAAATGGAATTAACAAAATAAATAAATAAAAAATTTAGATTACCATTTTAAATATTAAATATCTTTTTAAAAAATGTTATTTTCTTAAACTTAAGCATGTAACCAATAACGAATTTTAAATATATATTTATCTTATTCATATGGATTCATTAGCAAATAGTTATTAATTTTTTGACTCTAAATAAAACTTTCGGTAAAAACATTCAAATCTGAACTGTCAAACGATAATATTTTAGTTGGTTATACTTCATCTAAAAATTCTCATGACAGAAATAACCCAGTACTCAGTTTCGTGATCTTCCTGCTGTATTAATTTTTCCCCGAAAGGTAAGTAAACACGATTTAATATTTTTCTTTTAAATTTAGCTGAACAAAAGAAACTTACCATCTGAAAAGGAAGCGAATATACTCCAGCAGGAAACAAGCAACGTGTAGTGAGATCACTTGATTTCATTTTAACTTTCTTTAAAATAAATTTTCATTTAGTTGTGTATGATAGATGCGATAATGATCCAGTAGTTGACATGTGAGCGTGCAATTTCCAGTTATTATTCCTTGCTTTAATCACTCGGACGTCTTGCGGCTTTTCTGAAGAGTGTCAATCAACGCGTAGCAGGGGACCACGAAACGGCGATTTATTGCAGCTGCTTTCGCGCGAACAGCTGACTTGACTTCCCAAAATTTGAACTTCCGGAACAGGTCGCGAGTTTTTTTCCTACTGTCGTTTTACTATTTTGGCCCATGATAATACATAAAACTTCTTGATTTTGGACAACTTTTATTTCTTTTAAAAAAAGTAGACACTGAAGGGGAAAAAAAAATTTAGATCTAGAATTATAATATATTAAGTGCAATAGTGATAATTGAAATTATTTTCAGATAGCTTCCAAGTAATTAATTTAGAAGCTAATAAGTAACTGATTATATTCCTTTTTTTTGTTGTTGTTTGATTCTGTTCTCGGTTTGAACTTTAATTGATTAAAATTAAATTTTATCGATTTCTGCAGTTTATTTCTTCGTTTAAATTTCAGGTAATCGATGGAATTGTAAACTAGTGGATGCAAAACGCAATGTCTTCTATTTATTCAAGTTCATTCTAGTACTTAAAAATTTTTTCATAAGAACTTGTTTAGAACGTAAAGCAAAAGTTTATTGTAATAAAATTTTGCACAATTATAAAATAAATTTTAAATAGTGCCGATCAAAAGAGTAATATATTATTTCTTCTTTTTTTTACCTCTACTTGGCTTTGGATTTTCCCCCTTTTAATTTACTGCTTTACTTTTTTTTTAATTATTTGTTCTTAATTTTTTTAATTGTTTAATAATTCCTGATTTTTCAAAAATTGTTTATTTATTTTGATTTTGTTCCTAATAACCGTTATCCAACATCGTTTGATTAAAGTTTTTTGCAAAACAAACAAACAAAAAATCTTTGAAAGATGTAGCTTGTAAAAGGTAGTTTGCTATCAATAAAATCCGAAATCAATGAAATGGAAGTTGGGTTTCAACCTAAAATTACAATATTAATTTTACACGTGGGTTTTTTTTTTTTTTTTTGTTCAATTAAATTTTTCGAAAGCAATAATGCTTCAAATTTGCATGCTTAACTGAATTTATAATCTTTATTACTTTTTTCTATATTCATCATTAAACAAAAATTGGAAAAAATGATTTTTTTTTATAATGTCTAAAGTTAGAATTAGTTTGCGGGAGTGCAGACGATTTTTTTGTTATGCTCAAAGAATGGAAATATTTTGTGATTAATATCTTATTATAATAAAAGTAAACGAATATGCATTTTGGACATCTTTTTATAACAAATATTACTGCAAATCTACAATTGCCAATATAAAGACTGCATATCAGATTGCATTTATCTACTTGTAGTTTGTCGTGTTTCTGAATTATCGTAGTTATAAGCAGATTGACTATTTTACCTCTGACGGATTTTGTGTAAAGTTAGATTACAGATATACTATTTTTGGTGTAAAAAATAAATATTAATATTCCTCTATCACATTTTTGTGTTTTTATGTTATCGCTTTTACAAATGCAGGTATACATATCAACAGACAGCTGAAATGGTGACAGACTTGATCTTTCATTAAGATACAGCTCTATATTTCTAGTAATAAGATTAACATAGCTTGCAAGGTATATGACTTATCGTATTCACATAACCTTGAAAGAACGGACAGATTTTCAACAACCGTAATTTGTTTAAAATTTCAGCATAAAGACAGCATATCAAATTTCATCGATCTAGCTCGTTGTGTTTTTATTTATTTATTAATTTTTCAAACCACAAACAAATTGACAGGCGCACGTAATCCAAAATTTTAAAGAGATTGAAATCCCTATTTCGAAGCATTGTAATATGAAAATGTAGAGAGGTATAAGAATCCAGTTTGTAACCATTGTAAACCTCTTAACTGTGATGCCCGTATCTCATATGTATATTGAAGTTTTACTTTTTAAACTTATTAGCTAAAATTTAGACACACGATACTTCGATTTTAAAATTAATCATAATACTCAAATACTTCAAGCATTTTGTGAAGTCTTTATTAAATAAATAAGATAGTAACATTTCCGAAATCAAAAGTGTTGTCTAATTAGATAGTAGAGAAAATAAAATATATATAAGAATAAAAGAAGAGGTGATCAAAAAAAAATATCGATTAAGATTCTTTTTATTGTGATAAATTTCTTATTGCAAACTACTCTAATAATTGTATAAAATTCTTCTTCCATTGAAATCAAATAATTAAACAAAAATCTTATTCTTTCAAAAACAAAAGATTTTATAAAAAGCGTATTCCATATCGTTATTCCATATTCCAGTCTTTATCCAATTATTCCAGTCTTTATCCAGTCGTTATTCCAGTCTTTAACGAAATTAATTAGTTTCGCGAAATCTAAAAAAAAAAAAAAAAAAAAAAAAGGCTGCTTAACTTTTTAATAGAATTTTTGTCGCCAAGCAAAAGCCAACGAATTATATGAGTCGGATTCCTTAACCTCGAAACTTCATTAAAAAATGGTGTCTGTTGTAAATAACCCTATAACGAAGCTTCTCTGATGACATTTCAAAGAATCATTCCTAAGTTTAACAAACCATCACTAAAAAATCTCGCCACCAGATAAAGTGAGTAAACTCTTTAGTGAACAAATTTATCGCCAAATTTTGTCGTCCTTCGCATTTTGCAAGGAACAAATACTAATGACTCAGCTCTTCGCGGATCTCCAAAGCGCGCAGTGTTTAGTTTTGCGCCCGGACTCGGTTGTTTAATTAAATTTTTTTCCGCGAATCCGTTTCCGTTGGATGGTATCTTCTCGGACTTTCGCTTCCGTTTTACCGCCCATCCGCTTCGAGATCCTCCAACATCTGAGAACATATTCGCCTCTTGCAGCATCAAAAAGAGGAAAAGAATACTTACATTATAATTTCAGGCCACCCGAGTTACACAATGTATTTTTTACAATAAGGGTTGCCATACTTAAGAAAGGGAAATACCGGACACAAATAAGACTATATACTACTAAAAGATCCTTTCTTTCCCACTTAAATCTTCATAAATTAAAATAGGTAGTAATATGAGAATTATTTTTAAAAGAAATATTAATTATTTTGTTGACTACAAATGAGCTCTTTATGTCACATTATTTTTTTAAATCAGAAAAATAGACATTTCTTTTGAAAGAATACTTGAATACAACGTCCGATTCATATAAGCTGGAAACACTCCGCAAAGAATATTAGACAGGAGGTAAGGACGTAAAAAATAATAAATAAATAAATAAAAATGAAAGAGATTTTAATTCCTAGTCCATTGTAACATGATAACGTTTTAGGATTGATTCATCGTTTATATTATTTTTTTAAATCTTGCTCTTAATTATAGCAAAGTTACTGTGCATATATAGAAAAAAAAATGTATTTAATATCATTGTAATGAACGTAGATATAAACACAGTTACTGAAACACCGAACAATGATATTGTAAAATGCACTAAAAATATTCTTTATGTGTACAATGGGGACAAAAAATTGTACGAAGATAAAAATAATATTCCAGAAAAGCGATTTTTTTTTTTTTTTGTTAAATGTTTTAAAGTGATATGTAAAAATGATTTTTATATTATAGTATGATGCGAAATTATCGAGTTAAATGTTAAAATTTCGATTAATTTTTAATTAAAAAACTAATTAAAATCCTGAAAAACTTTTTTTGTTGAATAAGAAATGTTGAAAGTACGAAAATATTTATTAATAATTCCAAAATTAGAGAAAATACACATACAAAAATAACTATCAACTTTTAAAAATATATAAGTAAAACAAAAAATATATTGATATGAACAATTTACTAGAAAGTGAAAGAGAGTTTATTACAACCAACATGAAAAATTGTTTTCCCGATTATTAAAAATGGTATAAACCGCAAATACAAGAAAATTCGCATTTTCTAATAAAAATTTCTGTACACACTTCCGAAATTAGATAAAATATAGTTACTCTCTTTTTTAAATCTAAATTTCATATTTAAATTTTTTTTTAAATTTAAGTTTGCAGTTAGTGGAAGATGGTAAAGATGCTTATCTGTTATCTCTTATAAAAGTAAATCCGCTACTGTTCCTGCAATAATTGTTACATTTTTTTTTCACTTACTTTCTTTTCATTACAGTTCTATACTGAAAATAATCTGTAGGTAATATACATTTCCTGATTGATGAAACTCGATCATGTCATAACCACAATTTGAGTGAAGAATTACTTATTGTTGTTTGGAAAGTCACCGCAAAATGACTGTAAAAAGGAGAGCAATAACCTTCCTAATTCTGGATTGTTTCCAGAATTATATAGTGGGTACAGCAAGATTTTTATGACTTAAGTAGAAAGTGTATTTACTAGTTTAGCAGTATTAATGCCCCGTTTTTGAAGGCGTATTTAATTTTGAAAAATCAGATGACTAGGCTGATTACGGTACTTCTTCAATTAATTCTCCAAATTTCAGCATCATATCGGCAGGAGGACTTAGACCTTAAACTTCGGCAGAGCCATTTACATGTGAATTTCTGGTGAAAATGGATTTCAAACCGTGAATTCTCCGATCTCAACCCTGAGATAGATATATTACTACTTTTTAGTAGTAATACAAATCATTCGAGGTCTAGATCAGTCGGGGTTATTTCTCTTCCTACCTGAATAAAATTTCTTGGAAGCATTTTTCTTTAATATGAATTAATGAACACTCTATTTATTTTTCTGTCTTCTATTATAAATTTGTGTTTAGAAATTAAACATTTTATCACAAGTCATGAAATATAAAATATTTAGTCTACAAAAAGTTAAAAGTATTGTCTTTTATGATTTGTTTATTACAACCTTGAAGAGTATTGTATGAAATATTGTTTAATTTTAAATTGATAAATAGAAGAATAGTAAAAAAAGCGGCTACATATTTCGAAAAAGTATTTCTAAAACTATATGAAGTTTGATTAGTTTTATTTTCTCAGCTTTCCTTACAATCATTCCCCATTTTTTTTTTTGTTATTTTTTCAAGTGCGAATAAAGAGGCACGATTATTAAGTTCATTCATTTATAAATACAATTATAAAGCTTGTTTTGAATAAAATAGTTCATTAGTACAAAAAAGTCAGTTTGTTGTCTATGGGATTTTTAAGGTAATTGGATTAATCATTTTCTTTTAACACTCGAACTGGAATATTGGTTGTCATGAAAATTAAATTACTTGTTAAGCAATCCTCGCGGGCGGCACCTCAGACGTGGGAATGAGAAGCTTCCGGCATGGTGGTTGGTTCTCGCCACCCGGCTGGGTAAAGAAATGGTGTGGGGATCGGCTACCCCTATCGATGACGGAACGTGCCTACTATGGAAGGGGTTTTACCGTAGCCTTAGAACTCAACTACAGCAGATTCTGTCGAGGCATTTCGGTCATTAGATTTTTCTGTGCACTTCAGAGCAGGTCGGTTTAGTCGTTTATGATTACATGTTAAGTAAAATGAATGTTCAGGTAAAATGGCTAATATTTCCAATGCCTTTTGATCACTATAGTGAAAATACTTTTGCGCAATTCAAATTGTACTCGAAACTTCGCCTCGCTTGTTTCAGTGTTTTTAACAAAAAAATTAGTGAACCAATATCCTTATTTAAAATAAAATGTATTTCAAAACCAAACACTTTTTTAAAAAATTGTGTCTAAAAAGTTAAGTTTGACGATTAAAATAGTCATAAAATGATTAAAAGATTTTTTTACTGTTAATCTGCTATTCATTGTGTTCACAAATCATAATAAATTTTCAAAAAAAATCATATACAGTTTATTTATAAGAAATAGGGACACCCATCGCCACTGGTTCAATTCAACCAATTTTTATTTCATATGAAAGCTCATGACCATGAGATATATCAGAAAGAGTCATTTGCGTCTAACCATCTCCATTTTCAAGTGAAATCTGAAATACACTACTTCACTGCTGTACATTCTCTACGAGAAAAAGAGAAGGAAGGAAAAAATACATAACCAAGTTCCCTGGCCTCAACAATTAGTCTATTTTTGCCAATTTTTCTTCCATTCGAAACCTTACGATATTTTGATATGCCATCAACGGTCGCCCGAATCATTTCTCTATTTTCGGTAAATAAAGCAAACTGAAATCAGGGCAAAGCCTCAAAATCAATCTTAGCCTTAACAAGTGGACTGATTTCGCCCCTTTGCGTTAACAGCAAATCAATGAGAATGTTCTATGTTTATTGCATACGCTTAATTTAAAATAGTGCTTTTTTTTGTTGTGATAAAATGTGGTTCATCAAAGTTCATTTATATTACTAAATTAATGTTATTGATATGGTGGGGGAATAGATGGCAGGCAAAGGCAGCAAGTTTTAAATTAGAATGGAAGTGATCCTTTTTTTCCAAATCGTAGCTAAACATTTATAAAATTGAAATATATGTATATGATTTCAGAAACGGTTTCCCTGTATTACTAAAAATTATTGCATAAATCAATATTGGCAGATCTTGCAATGTAACTGAAAAGGTGCTGCAACTATTAAACTTTCTTCTCGTCATATTGCATTTTTTCATCACATTCATCCATCGATATAATTAGAATTCCATGTAACCTGTCCGATTCACAGTAAGCCTCAAAATATAATTTATTCTTACTCTACTTTTCAACGTTAATTGAAAAACACAGTAAATATGTTTACTCCAATTTTGAAGATAAGTAAATTGTTTCTAAGTGTACTATATATATATATATATGTGTGTGTGTGTGTGTGTGTGAGAGAGAGAGAGAGAGAGAGAGAGTGTAGTGATATCTCTTAATATAATTTAAATCTTCATTAATTTCCTAATTTTTATCTTAATTTAACCCATATTAACTTCATTCCAAACATCCCTTATTTACTGATCCAATTCCACCTGTTTTATTTAATTAATCCTACACGAGCTCTGAAAAACTACTTTAATCAGCAAATTCCCATGCTATGAGTGAAGTGATAAAAGTTCTTAATGCGTTGCAACATTCTTTTAGGGATGCCTAACTTCCCTTACCTAAATCGATATGTGACAAAGAAATCACTATTAGAATCATATAGTATAAAACCACTGGTAGAAAATATGTCGGTCTCTTTTATGCTCTTCTCTTGTGCCGTGGACTGACGTATCTCGTCACTTCTTGCTTGTACATAAATTATGCCTAGAGTGGTGGAATAAATCGAATTTAAAAATACAAAAGTGTCTCTGTGTCTCACTCTAATCAGAAACAAAACTGCTTATATTAGATATATATATAATTTTTAAAAAATTCTTCTTATAATTCTTTATAAAAATTACCTTTTCTTTCTTTTCGAATTAGACAAATATTATCTTTTATGTATTTCAAAATTATCTTTCAATTTAATTGCTCCATAGATTTTTTTGTCAACTTTCAGTTAATTTTTAAAAAATATTGTTAATCAAAACAAAAATATATATTAATATCTTACTGTTGTAAATAAATTCAAATTGTTTTCATTATTTATGTTATGAAAAAACGTCTTGTTTTTTAATAACAATATAAAATAATTCATCTTTCCATAAAAATTTGAAATTTTATTGTATATGCAATTAATGCTTAGCTTCACAAATAAGCAATGATGAAAATGTTTTATAATGCAAATATTTTTTAACAATTTCAAAAAGAAAATTTACATATTAGTTTAAATGTAATAACTTTTATTCCAAATTCAAGTTCATATGTTAGAAGAGAGACAGAAAATTAAGGAGAAGCATAACATGATGAACAAAATTGTGCAAGACTTCAAAAAAGTATCTGTTATTTGTCTATCAGAATTTAAAGTTCCAAAATATCTGAGAAAGCCATTAAGAGCAAACTAAATAAAATATTTCAACAAAAATTTTAGCAACCATTTATTTGGGAGAACCAAATGGTCATCAAATTCAATATAAAAAGTGGTAATTACGGAAATTTTATTAGTGAATTCTCTACAATAGTCCTCAACAAATTATCAAAAAATTGTTTGGTTTCCAAATGATTTATTCACATTTGACAGCAATAAAAATATATTTAAACACAATTCTGTTGTTTATCCTTAATTAATACTAATTTTTTATTAGTTTTTCCCCGTCTTAAATTTTGACAAAAAAAAAATCTAAATTTTTTTCTAATATTTTTGGAATTGTGGTTTTTAGTCTTATACAACAGACAGCAATGGTAGAAGGAGAGGAATGTGAATATGATCATATTAATATTCTGTTTAAAAATTTATGTGGAAATACTAGATTCTATGTTAACATTGATAAACTAATAAAATACATAACTTTACCACTTATATTTAAAAAATGCAAATATTATATTAATATTAATTTCTTTTGAATAAACAATATATCCATGAAAAATAAAAAAAATAAAATGATTGCAATATAATTTAAATCAAAGTTTAGAATAAAGAAAATGGTAAAAAGGTATAAAACACTCCATATTCATAAAACTAATACATCTCTCCCACTAATAAAGATGAATGTGTTTGCGCCTGTGTGTGTTGGGCACCCTATAGATCAGACTAATCAGCTATAGCTACCAAATTCCAAACATATATATTTTACACAGCAAGAATGTGCACCTCGGAGTGATTCTTATAAAACTTTTAATAAACTGAAAATTAAGCTCAGTTTTGACATATTTTTGCAATAACTTAAGAATTGCCTTTTTAATGATATCAAATTTAATAGTCATGCACATACTTCCCAAATTTAACAATTTTTTAAAAAAATACTTTTTTTTCTTAATTTTTAACAATACATTTTCAACATGGTTGTCTTGAAATTCAAATCATTTTCATTGTTTCATCAAATATTTAGTATTGGTTTCTACCATTGTTGAAAATTAGAGAAGAATTCTATTTATTATTATGTAATTTAAAATTACAAATAAAAAAGTAAAGTTTCACTATCACAAAAGTTCGAAGAGAGATGAACCAGATAAGTGATGTGATTCCATGAAACAGGTCTTTTATTAGAAATATTCATGCCCACAATAAACAAAACTGAACCCAGAAAAATTAAAATATGGCTTTAATGTCAGACGATTTCGCAGAATCGTAGATATGAAGTTATATCTAAACGACTTATCTGAAATCAAATATAACCCACATTCTTGGCGAACAAGCTGGTCGTCTGATACAATTAATATTCAATAAACAAGTAGGTATTTAAATAGTGATATGTATTGTTAATCGTGATTTTTACAATTATCTAATTATATAAAATTTATTATTTTCTCCCAGAATTTTCATTGAGTGTAAAGAAATAACTAAAGCTGAACTGCTAAAAATTTCTTTCTATCAAAAGGCATAAGTTTTAAAAAAATAATTTCTAGACAAACAATCTTTTTTTTTCTTTCAGATTTTTATTTTACAAACATTTATTTTCACATATAAGATTTGAACTAATTAACATGATAAAAAAGTAAATAGTTTACAAAATTATACAATGAAAAAATAATATAAAATGCTTTCTATAAAAATGATGAAAATCTGACATTTATGATAAAAGGTAATTATAAAGCAAATACAAATTAGCAAATTCTTTGCTAATAATCAAAATTCTCCCAAATTATGATTTCTACAACTTCAAAGCTCATTCAAAAATCACCAGAAATTTTTACATATCTTAGTACAAAAATGTCTAATTCCTTATTATTCAAAATTTTAAAGCCTATTATTACATTGCTACAAATATAATAATATTATTAATTATTATTATAAATCCTCTATATAAACAATGTATCTATTAAAGGAAGAAATATAAAATTTTACTAAAAGCTTCTTATATTTAATATCCAAGAACAAAATTGAGTATAGTTTATAAATAAGAACTATGATGTTAAATAATTTATTTTAAATATGACATTTCTAATATAACTGAACTATACTACAAAATAAAAACAATTTTGAAATAAAATCTAAAATATTTTAAAACCACGACATAATTCCTATTCAGAAATTACAAATTCCTTAATATTTAATTGAAGTCTGTTCAAATACCAACAACAGATACAATACAGTTTAAAACCATGGGTTCCAACCATAATATATTAAACACAAAACATGAGGATCTGTTGCTAAATCAATAAGACAATCCACCTACAAAAAAATAATATTTCAATTATATGTTTAGAACAACTATTAAACATTTTTCAGAAAGCATTCTATATAAATTTTAATATTTGAGTTTGAATAACTAGATGTAAGCTTTAAAATAATATACATTAGTATATCAAATTAGAAATTATTAAATAAAAAATTAATACAATGAAATTCATCAAAAATTTACAAATAAAATCAACAAAACATTAGAATAGATAGTAACAATACATACATCAGAAGAAGTACTCTATTCAAAAGAATATTATACATTTTTTATAACATTAAAATTAGCAACAAAAGGATAATAATAATTTACAAATCAAATTTACTTGTTTGTATTTGGAAATAATTAAATGTATATGACAGTAAGAACCTTTCTATTTGACAGATTAAATCAGAATTTTTAAACTATATATTTTAAAAATAAAATAATTTTCATTTACTTAAGAAACAGAGGATTTTGCTGAAAGTGCATTGAAATGCAATGAAAGAATAACAAATCAAGTCAATTACTGAAATTTCTAAAAAGATTAAAGCAACAAAAAAAAGTTGGTTATTTGAGCACAATGCTAATTGATGGAAAAAATTATATCTTGAATCTTTAACTCCCACAAATGGTGTAAAGCTTGGAAAATTGATAAAGAACATCAAAATTTACTTATACCCTAAAATTACAAATTTTTTTTTGTTTAAAATAGCTTCTGAGTATTTTATCTTAGTTGTCTATAATAATTATATATAAGATAAAAGAAAATCTTTCTAAATAATTTGTTAATATTAATAATTTTATACATTCTATTTTGATAAGAATACAGCATTTTGCACCTTTTAATCACTTTCATAATTTTTTTTATGAAGAGCCTCAAAATTCATCATGAAGATTATTCAACCAAAGAATATTCAATCAATTAAGATTATTAAATTATGTTTATCTGGTCAAAGATAATATCTTAAATTCAGATTAATTTCTTAAATACTGGCACTGTGGATCTTGAAAGTAAAGTTAATATGTTGTAATTGCTATCTGCTTACATTTTCTGCAGACTATGTATGACTAGCTTGATGACAAGACAAGGCATGGAAAATTTTAAAAATTAGCAGAGCTAACAAAACAGTCTCTTATGTTAAATTTTCTATCATTGGAGAAGCAATATCTTTCATTTTATCCAATCTATTAGCTTATAAAATAGGACATAGCATCAAAAGTGTTTCAAAAAAATCTTAAAATTTCTTATAGTTTTATGAATTAGGGTCCTTGCTGTTAGAACATTCTTGTAAACCCAATTTCCATTATGTATTGTCGCTCTCCAACACAAAATATTCTGTATGTGGCAGAAGAATGTTTTCATTCAATCACAGAATTGATGATCTTTTAACGCCTTCTGGATAATATTTCGTTGCTAAAACAACCTTCAAAATATATTTAAAACTTCATTTTGCAGATTGATATCTTTTCATGTCTAAGCAGATGTCATCACAATGTAGCTTACATTAATTTTTAATCCGTGTTGTTTCGGAAACTCTATTAACCATCGAGATTGATTGAGAGGTCCAGAATTTCTTTCAGCCAGATCTGGAGCACATTGCAGCATCTGAATTGCTCAGAAAATATTTGAAATGCACTGTCGATTTTTACTAAGACCAGTTTTAATTACTTTGATTGCATTTAATATGTTTTGATATTTATAAAGGCATTGTTTTCACTATTAAACAGTTGTCAGTCAAATTATTTGGGAATCAATTATAATACTGTTGTCTCACCGTCCAAATATTCACAAAAATGTCTTCAATATCAAGCACTAAAATGAAGTAAGTAAATGAACTACTGCAACGGTGCAGAATGTCAACTTCCAAGATGTGGGAAAATTATTTTTCTGTCCCATATTTGCTGTTGTACTATCACAATCAATCATCCTCAGTTTATTAATTTCAATATTATTAATTTAATGCTACTTTAACTGCACTAGACTATTTTACTATTGGTTCTACTTTTACAACTCATATGTTGTATAAACAAATCCATCTTCTTAAATTTTATTTCATATAATTTTAAAAAAATTTTCACATACTCTCCTTATAAAATTTTAAAAATTAATCGATTGATTTTTATTTTCGCTTTCCTCTCACAATCACCCTCAAACTGATAACGAACAATCTACTTTAAAGGGGAATGTGACTTGGTGTAGTAGTAGTATCTTTAGAATCAAGAAATACCTGCTTATAAGTAAAATATCACAACTTAAGGACCCAACAAAATAGCTGATTAGCTACATGGAAAATTAAAAAAATAGAGCAGTAGAAGTTAATGTCAATATCAGTTTTTGAAAAATTTTAGCATGCATGGAACTTTTGTGAATATTTAAAGGAACATTATAGGATTAAGACATCTTTATGAAGAGTGGAAGTTGAGCAAATTGTACTAATGACACAATCTAATTTTCTAAAATGATGAGATAGTAAAAGAAAGTACAAGCTAATTATGAAAAGAGATCAGTGAATACAGTACTAATTTCTAGAAAATTATTGACAAAAAATAGTAATATTTTTATGCCCAATTTGGATCAATTATAAAACATATACTAAGTGAAACATAAAAGATTGAATTCCAAATTGATTTCTAAAAGGCGAAATTTTGTCATGTTTATATCTAGATCTAAAGGAAAATAATCAATTTTAAATGCAAATTCAGTATATATAAAATTATATATGAAACATTCATGCCTGTAATTATAAATTAAAAAGAAAAATAATGTCAATTTTTAAAATTCACTAATTTTTATATATATCAAAAATGCAAAAAAAGCTAAAGATATCATAAAACCTATCAAATACTAAGCATACGAATTATACTGAAATTAATTTTTAAAAAATGAAAGAGAAATACACAAAAAAATATTTGACACGCCCATTAATGAATAAATATTATACCTGTTCTTCCACAGTGAGTCCGGCTTTCTTCATTCTAGCTCGAATATTAAACTCTGAATTTCCCAAGCAAACCGACTCCATACATTTAAAAACTTCTCCTTTTGAGCTGTGACCTAGTTCAAGTTCTTTTCTATAAGAAAATGAAATAATATCTATTAATAATATAAATTTACTCTCCAAAGAGGAGTTTTCTGAACATTTATCCATTCCAAATATTATTCCTCATCTAGAAGAAACTCGGTCCTTAAGTTAATAGCATTAAAAACATACTTTAAAGCATACAATTTGGCCCACACTTTTGAATAAACGTAAATCATTTTTTTTACTAGGTTTTATCCATTTACAAGCTGTTATTCCATGTGCATCAATTTTATAAGAAATGGATGCCGATAAGCAACATTTAAGACATGGTATTCTATTCTGTTTCCAAATGAAAAAAAAAAAAATGCGATTCAAGCTATGGCATTAATTAATACGACTTTGGGTGAACATTCTAAGAGTCATTAAACAGTAAAAAAAAAAAAAATGGTCTGAAAGATTTCAAAATGGAAATTTTATTCTTGAAGACAATCTACATCCAAGTGCAATAAAAAGCATAAAAGAACTTTTAAGTTTTACAGGATGAAAATCCATTCAATCTACAGGACATTAAACTCAAAAAGAGTTTGTAGAACAGTTAGGAGTTAGTCACCAAGCAATATCAATTTGATGGCATGCATAGGGATCACTTTGATTGTATGCAAAAGAAAAGAAAATGGGTTGTGGGTTCCTCATAAGAAAACAAAAGCTGAAGAGTTGATATTTACATAAATTTGCTCTCTCAGTACAAAAACACACACACACAAATGCAAAATCATACTGAGTGATGAAAAGTGGATTTTATATGACAGTCCCAAACACGAAGAAACATAAAAAAGCATGGATTAATTCTGGCCAGCCATTAACATCAGTTGCAAAAACGAATATCCATACCAAGAAATAGTAATTTACTACGAACTTCTGGTATCTTGTAAAAATGTTACAGCTGAACGTTACAATGCCTAATTGGTCAAATAAAGTGTTCTGTTGAAAAAATTACTATTTATAGGTCAAAGAAGGCAGAAAATGATATTGTTGCTTGATAATGCTTTCCTACCAAGCTGAGAATTGTCTAGCATACGACATATTCTCCAGAATAGGTTCCTTCTGATTAAAGCATATATATCGATGCCGTCAAAACTGAAAGAGCAGCGGTTAATGAAAGTTGAACATGAGTGAAAATAATTTGCTAACTATTTTGTATCAAAACCAACAAGTTTCAATAGCGAAATCATTCACCATCAACCTAATAAATAGAAAAATACATAGACAATAATAGCGAACATTTCGATTATCAATCTTTATAATCAATATCTTTTCACTTATGTTGAATTCAACCAAAAAAAAAAGCTGAGTTTCTACTTGCACACGTAATATCTATTATTTGAACTTATTTAGATGAAGGAGGCGAGAAGAAGAAAAGGTTACCTTCAAAATGCCACCTAAAATTGTCCCAAATCGGAAAATATTCTATTATCAAAAGACTTCGAAATCTACTGATCACAGGAGGATATAAATGTTCTTTGAAAAAACATTATATATTTCATGAATTTTATTCCGTTCATTGAATACCAATTATGCTTTTTGTTATTTAATAAATCATTATATATGTGCTTTATTTTTCCTTTCACACTTACAGAAATACACGAAATTGCGGTTATTATTGATAGGTTTAAATAAAATCCAAAAATACAATATTATGCTAAATAATTTATTCCGTAATGTTGAAATTCACCTAAAATAAAATTATAGGCAACTTGTAAATATACACTGTGGAACTGCAACAATCCACTTTTTTAGCATTTAAATTAGAATTTTCAAATAATATTTAAATCCACCAACTATATAATTAATTTTTTTCAATGCTAATAAACTCTGGGGGAGATACAAATAAAATTAATATATTTTTCTTCACTTCATGAAAACAGAAGAGCTTCTTGAAGACCTGCAATCTCTCTGCCAGGATTTTCATCAGATGTACATCAGCAATAATCATGTACAACTTCTTTCTTAATATTGTTTGAAAGGAAAAAGGATTGCAAAAAAATCACAAGTCCATAGGCATTAAAATAAGATATTAAAAGTTTCCTACTAACAAAAAAAAAGTTTATCTACCTAAAAATTTGAAAATAAGTCTGAAATTGAAGAATAATTTAAAAAATAAATAAATAAATAATTATAAAAATGTTAAGCAGTAAGAATTTTTTTACAGATAAATTTGATAACAGTTCCTTTACTTATTTTGACTTCAGGATTTCTTCTTATTTATTTGCAGTTAAGTAAATTTTTGAAACTGAGAGGAAAAGATGCAGGAAACATAATTAAAAATATATATTTTGAAGGTAAATATTTAATTAAAATTAACAGCATATTAGTAATTATGCTTTAAAACTTTCTTTCTTAAAAAGTTCAGTTTTTTTCCCCATTTTATGTTGTAAATTGCTACAAAAATATAAATGTTGCTAGGATCTCACCTTGTAACATAGCATGGATTGACACCTTCTAACTTTTTTCTAGCTATAGCTATTCTTTGCTTTGGAAACCAATTTTCTTTCTTTCCTAAAAGGACAAATGACAGAATAAGCAGATATAATTTTCTGCCTTCAATTTATGTAAACCTGATTTGAAATAATTCAATAATATCAATATTAAAAATTGCATTAATTTTTGTCCATAAGACCAACATTTTCTAATCCTTTTTAAATATAGACCAAAATTTATCATATTCTCAAAATATATGTAGCATTTAGCAATTAAATATTTTAGAAAAATATATGTAAGATGAATAGTTAATCCTACTATGTGAAAAATTACATATATTATAATAACATAAGAAATCAAGCATTATCTAAAAACATTTTTTAAAATTGAAATTACATACTATCATAAAGACACAAATAAATTCTTAGGCAGGAATTAAACATTATGCAAAACAACAATTTTAAGTCCATGATTAATTAAATAATTTTTCATTTTTTAAATTTTATCAATAACATATTACAACGAAATATATTATGAATTTTACATAAAACTAGATTCTAAAAAATATATGAAAAATAATTGAATAATTAATATGGCCAATTTGTGTATGCACTTCAGGACAAAAGAAAAAGAAATGCAGGATTGCTTAATTCGATATTTTCCCACAGAAAATCTCAAATTAAAAAATTAATGCCATAAAATAGAAATAAATAATTGTCTTTCATGAATACAATGAAAATAAAAAAGAAAGTTTCCAAGTAATAAAAAGCATACATGTTAAAAAATATACATGTTAACTGGAAAGGATCCTAACAAACAGCTGGATGATAAATCCAGTAAAATTAAACAACAGAAAAAACAGTGGTACTATCGCTGCATTGATAAATCAAATGTTGTTAATGCATAAAACACATGAATGAAAAAAATAAAAAGTTTTAAATTCGAAAAAAAAAATTTAAGAATATTACAGAAATTAAAATTAGCAAGATTTTACTTATTTAAAAGAAAACTAGGATTTTAAAATTCAATATTTAAATACAAGATTTCAAGAACAGGGCCTGATATAAAGCATTTAAAGATTGAATTTTTAAAATGAAATTGAAATTTTGCTTTCTGGGTGATTTATATGGAATATTCCTAGTAATAATGATTATATATACTAAAAAAATACTTAAGATTAATAATAAAAAATAAAAAAGATTCATTAACCTGTTAAATGGGTAATTAACATATATTACATTGAAATATTTCGAAAGTTCACAGGTTAAACACATTCTTATAATATGAAATGAAAAATCCTGCAATGGTCAAATGTAAAACATGTCCATATTTTATAATAGTTTTTTTAAATGAAAAAATTATAGGTTAATATAATATCAAAGTTAGAGAAAGTATAAGCAAATGATATTTTTGCTCAAAAAATTAATAACTAAAAAATGGTGGGGGATAGAATAGAATTGCAAGAATTTTTTTACCTTCCGAACTCATTCTTAAATCTTGAAGTTGTTTATTTGCATTAGCCTGTAGGGATAGTTTGAAAAAAAAATGAAAATAGAATCAGAATTAATAAATAAATACAATAAAAATTCAATTATTTCATAATGTTCAAAAAGAAAGGTTTGTCTCTATTTCTATTGTATACACATTGAAAATTAATTGATTTTATATATATTAATATATTTAACCAATATTTCCTAAAGATTTATGCATTCATTACAATATATTATAGATTTAATTGAAATTTTAAGACAAGTATACAGTGTAGTTTTAGTTTCACAAATTTAAAATACTTTTATGAGTTTTGTTATACTAAATCATTTGGACAAACCAAAAAGTATCAAATTCAAATAGAAGAAAGAGTCAAATAAATATTAAATATTCAGGACCACAAAAGAAAAATACCTTCAAATTTTTATGAAAATGTAGATATATTTTGAAAACAAGTTATAACAAGAGAGAGTGGTCTTCCTGAAATTTTCTCGCATCTAATCTAATAAAAGAATATTATTAACTGTATGCCATAAGCAAGCAAAAGTTATGATGAAACTTAACAATATACAATCTTTCATGATTAATGATTGGGATGCAATCAATACACAAGTATCAGAAAATCCAATATGTATTTTGGACGACTTTTTTCAACCAACTGAAATCAAAATTGGATGCAGAACTACAATTACAGTAATAAAATGACAAACTAAACTCCATGTTTTGTTACTGTGTTCATATACATACTTGAAAATACAAACTGACAGACGGCTAATTTTTCAATGAATATGGTTCCACATCTGGCACAAATCTACATTTCAAATGTTAAATCTGGGAACAAATTTTATCCATCTAGTTCTTTTGTTTCGTAATTATTGAGTTCACTTGCATCCAGATCAATAGATTTCTTCAAAAAGGACTTTGTTAAAAATTTAGTCATAATTTCATATACCAAATTTCATTTGCCTACTTCAATGAGTGTTTCAGTTATCATATTTACTGATAGATAGACGCAATTCCAGACTTGTTTTATGACCTTCAGGAAAGTCTGAATAACACAATTTCAGCAAAATCTCGAGTTCAAATTGTTTTGACAATTACAATACTTCTTTTATACTTTATATAAGAGAAAGTAAAAAGGACAAATAAAGAATCTATCCGAAAAAGCTCATAAGCTTTTTTTTGTTACCACTCTTTGATCTCTTTGCATGAGATTTGGTGATAATTATAGTCTCTAAAACTTCACCACCTCTATAAAATCTCACAATTTGTGTTTAATACATTAAATAACAGGTTAGATTTAAAGTTTGTTCTCATGGTTGGAAAATTTGTTTTCACTTGACAACCTTTTGGAAACAAAGCGTAGCCGAGAACATTCATATAATACCAACAGTGCATCATTATAAAGTCTTGCTAGTCAACATTTATAAAAAGTTCATATAAATAAATCAAGTCTGAAAATTCTCAAATATTGAAAAACTTAAAATATTTTGAATTACTTTTTCAAACATTTTATGCTCGCTTGAGAAAAATTGAATCCATCTACTGTTTCAACTGTTTCAAAAAAAAAAAAAATTAAAATAAATTAAATCAAAAACACATTCTCTATATTATAAGTTCACATACTATTACACATAAGAATCTTTATTTGTTATTTTTTTAAATTTAAATACAAAAGAAATATCGAGTTTCTTCAAAATATTGATTTTCTTCAGTGCTTTGCCATCTAAATTTTACACTAAATTTCAACATCCTAAAAATCAAAACAAAACAATAAAATGTATCCAAAATGAAATTCTATTAGCCTAGATTTAAAAATAAATCATTTACCTCCCAATTTATAGTCGGTTCTTTGATGAAAATGTCCATTACACTGAGTAATATATCACGTTTATTGTAGAGAGCAGATAATGTGTGAATCATGGTGGATTCATAAATGCCCTTCACTCCCAAAGGACCCATCAGCTGCAAGTATTGAGGAGTCAGCCTAAATGGCACCAATTCAGGAACAGGCAAGAACTATAATAATGACAACAAGAAAATGAAATTAGTTGAAGAAAAATTTAGGTTAAGTGAAAACTATGAATTTTGATGCTGAAAGAGTTGATTACTACATTTTGCTTTTAACAGCTAAAATTTAAAAATCTGTCATATTATTGAATTGCTGATCAAATTAATCATTAAAACCATTTAATTGAAATAAGTTCCAGATATTTATGTATCTTTTAACAAGCACAAGTTTCCAAAATCAAAATAAAATATTATGTAATAAAAAAATTAAAAACAATACTTTCCCACATTAAACATTATTGGAAACATGATTACCGAATGGAGGAACATCACTTAATTTTTTAAGAAAGCTTGTTCTTCTTTCAAATGTCATTTAACAAATACTTTGATGTACTGTTGCACTGTCTTCCACTACCGGCTATACAGCATAACATTTCTTTATTTGTTATCTAAGCACTTTTATAAAGATTTTCTAAAGTTGCAAAATCTATTATCTGAATAAAAATGTAATAAAAAACTGTGAAATATCAATAAAAAAGCATATTTGTAAAACCATATTGTTTTTTTAAGATAATCTTTACTAGCTGACGATGACCATTGATATTAAATCAATTGAAAGAAGAATAATTCAACATTTTTTCCCTGATGCAAACTCTATGAAAAATTATGTATAGCTCAAAATTCTTCACGTCTTTCTTTTTATATGTAATAACTGAAAATCCATTTACTAGCTTGTTGGTATGTTTGAACTTCATACAGTTCCACACACCTAGTCCGATTATATCGAATTTTGACATACATAATCTTTAGAACCTAGAAGGTTTTACTATATTACTAAAAATTTTCTTAAAACCCTCTAAAAGGGATGAATTGGCAGTTGAAAGATTTTACGTTTTTCTGCTTAACTTCTGAACAAATCATTGCACAAACTTTATTTTTAGACTATCTAAAAATTAAAAGAAATCATTTCTAAAAAATTGTTTTTCCAATTTTAATCAATTTTTAAAAAAAATTAATTTAAACGCATTTTATTAAAACTTTTTTACCGTTGAAGTATTAAGCATATTTTCTGTTTAATTACATTAATTACTAGCGTGTTTTTGCTGATGTGGAAAGTATCTAAACATAAATGCATGTAAAGAATGTCCATTTCATCAGATTATTTTTCATTCTATAAGAAATATTCGGTAAAGTAAAACAGTCATTTGCTTTTTTAACCTTTTAAAGGCCATATTATTTTTAATTGTAATATGTACACACATAACGAATGAATAAACTTTGAGTATAAACTTAAGTGGTTAAAACAAATTTACATTTCACAATCATGATGATAATAATAATAATAAAAAAAATTTCAATTTCAAAAATAACTTTTAAAAAAAATAACCTGAGTAGCAGACCCAAAAGCATGTCCAAAGTCAATGCCCACTTCACATCCAGAGCTTTTGTCAATCAAAAAATTGCCTAGATGCCTATCCCCAATACCAATAATCCACTGTGAGAGGCAGATGACAGCATGGGATTGAGCATATTTAGTTCGTAATACCATAAAGGCCTCTGGCGAAGAGCTCAGTTTTAAAAACGATTTTCTGAAAGATAAATATTTAAACTATTGTAAATTGTAAAATATTGTTTTTTTTTCTGCTAATATAATCGCAAGTAGACAAGATGTTATACTTTTAAATTTAAAACTGATTACACTTATCAAAAATGCAAGTAGATAACAATATTCTGACAATTTAATTATTAAGGACTAGGAACTATTAATTCTTCAAAAATATATACTTATTCAAATGCGATTAAGAAAGGTATATTCATTTTATTACTAATCTTATATATTTTTTTAATGCTTACTGTATAACTGCAAATGAAATCAGTAAACTCATAATTTACAATATTATAAAATTAATAAATTAAACCAATTTTTATTTCATTAAATAGCTATGACAGCATTTCATGGTGCCAAACTTTAATTATTGTTTCCTGAAGTTCTCGTTTTGTTCTGAAATGATTCTGAGTTATTTTCTTTCCCATTACACTCCATAAATTCTCAATGGGGCTTAAATCTGGTGCCAAACTTTAATTATTGTTTCCTGAAGTTCTCGTTTTGTTCTGAAATGATTCTGAGTTATTTTCTTTCCCATTATACTCCATAAATTCTCAATGGGGCTTAAATCTGGCGAGTTTCCTGTCTATGTGAAAACATTAATACCATGTTTTGTAAACGCAGCCTTAACCTAAAATAACGAATGTTTCGATATAGAGGTCGGAACTGAACTGAACTAAAATGTAAAATTAATTGTAAAGTTTGTCTTACGTTTTTCGATGTATAGATGAGCGTTAGACTTTGCTGAAATATCCATTTCTGCCTTGGGAACATGTTACGTGCACTACGAAGCAATTGATCCTTCAGCACACCAACATACTTGTCATAATTCATGGTTCCCTGTACAGAATGAAGTCGTCCATTTGACTGATATGACATGCACGCCCCCCCCAACATTTAGCTTTCTGGGTATTTTGATGTACGAACCAGGCATTCTGGCCTCATGATCTCCTCTTTTTTAACGTGGCCAGGCTTGTCAGACATTGAAGAAAAGCGACTTTCGTCGCTGAATATAACTTGTCTCCATTCCGAAATACTCCAATTTTTGTGCCCCTTAGCCCACTCCAATCATTCTTTCCACATTGCTTTCGTCAGTACTGTTTTTTTTTTTTTTTTTCTAGGTACTTGTGCCTAGTAACCAGTTTCACAGAGCCTCCTGCGAAATGTTCTAGGACTGGTAATGACAGACGTGGATTCACCCCATTCTCTTGCAAGTGTAGCAGAACTTGAAAATCTATTTTTACGGCATAGTCGTGTCAGTGTAGCATTAGCACGTTTAGAAGATAAAATCAGACGACCACTTGTAAGCTTTTTATCTACGGTTCCTTTGGTTTTAAACCGCTTTTATGAGGCGTGAAACAGTCGACTCTGCAGTCACACCGATGAGCAATCCTAACATTTGAAATGTTTTCTTGATGCGTTAAAATAACTGCCTGGCACTTCTCACACGTTAATTCACTAAATTGAAAAGTAATGCACAGCGAACGTACTTCGATAGCGCAACAAACGAAATGAAATCCTAAGCAGTCGAATCAATTTTATAATAAACTACCAGGATGGCAAAATCGTTGCACACAATTGCTTCACAATGGATGACGCAATAACTTGAAACTTCTCCATCACATTTATATTAGAAAATATCACCTTAAATGAAAAAAAAATATTACTTTTGGTATTATGAAAAAAACGGTATGAAATATTACTTACTAGCTGGTAACTGACGAGTTGCTGCCGCAGCAGAAATAATTTTGGAAATTTGAAATAGCTATCTTGTTTAATTAGGAATGATAGAAACAATGATATTTATTTTATTGTCGATAGTGAATATATTCATTGAAATTGAATGATATATAAGAGAGAAGTGCAAACAATATTTATTCTATTATTTGAATTTGTTATTATTTGTTATTCAAGTGATTTAGGGTAGACAATAGTTTTTGTTTTTCCGTCTTCAGTAAAAATAAATAAATTTCTTGATTGTTAGACTTGTGAACATCCGACATACAATTGATCATGTGAAAATCATGGATTTTTTAGGTTCAATCCGCACACTTGAAGTGATTGCGCCTTGTTGATGGTCATCGAGAATGCAAGTCGAATAGGGAACAGCAGTCCTTTGAAATCAAAATATATGTCGGTGGGAATAATTGGAATGAGCATATTTTCTTCATTCGACTTTCCGTTAAAAATTGTTGCCTCTATTTTTGCTGCATGTTGGTCTTCTGATTCTGATGTGTGCGATCGGGTAACACATTAACATTGCCTTCGATGTTAATAATAAGATTTTGAAGCACGTGAATTTGCAATTCGTAAACGATCTGTTTCATTGCTCAATCATCTTTCCTCGTTTGTTTGAGAATTTCAAATTTCCTTATTTCTGTGTGCTTCGATGTATATCTACTAACTGACGAACGTTTGGGAGACATATTTTTGACGAAGCAATCAACACGATATACGCTTGTATAACCGAAATATCGTTTGTCGATTCACTGAATAAATAGAACATTTACTGTTTGCACTGGAAAATTTTCATTATATATAATTTACCTTGATCAGCATCGATAATAATAATTCTATTTTGTACATGTTAGATAAACTCTGAATAATATGTGTGGTTCACCGCAGCCAAACTATTGTGCACGCTGGATGACAATATCCTGTGTAGATGACTATTCATTAACGAAAAGAAAAAAAATTTATCCTTACACTAAATATTTTCGATTTCATTTCACTCATATTGATTGGCATCGATGATAATAATTTTATGTTGTTTGATATATGTGCGATTAAGTCGAATGACATGTGCTGTTTATCTTTTGTCGATTTCAACGATCAGTTTTAAAATAATTTTGAATCATAGAAACGTATGAAGAGATCTGTGTATATATTTTATTTTGTTCAAAATACATGCTAATAATTGTACTATTCCTATTACCTTCGCGCAAGTGCAAGTAATAAGTTAACAAAGTTTTATCGCAATCTGGTGAGCGGTACGGCAGCGATTAAAATACGAACAAACAAAAATTTATTTTTATATATATAAGATTAAATCGCTCGTAATTCAAGCATGTGTTCGTCGCTCAAGAACAAAAATATTTCGGAAACGTGAGAAATGCCCAATCATAATTTAAATCGTAAATTTAATATATGTGTGTGTGTGTGTGTGTGTGTAAACATTATTTTATGTGAAGCAGAATGCAGTTTGAAGACAGTGAAGAAACTTGCTATTTCGTGACGTCGTTTTATTTCATTTTTAAGCAGGCATATGTACAAGCGATGAGCACACAGAACGACACAGAGAGGAATGAGGAAAAAAGCTCTTGGACATTTTATCTCTGTTCTTATATAACCTATGATTTTGATAGGCAAAACATTTCTTCATAGCGCTAATATATTACGAGATTTCGATAGGGACTTTCGTTACACGCGTGGAGAAGGCAGGGGAAACACAGGGAGATTTTAAAAAAGAATTTGCCTCATCAGCGGTATTTTGCCTCTTCACACGGAGTGTGGGAAAGTTATTTTAGCTGATTCTACAATTTAACAAAGCTTCTCTTGAATTTATTACGTAGAGACAGTGAAATTGCATCACGAAATAAGAGAATATTTTAGAATAAAGTTACTATGGGCTAAATTAAGATAAAATCTTGAAAATTAATTAAATTGAATTTATATATGTAATGAGTTGAAACATCATTATATATATATATATATATATATTCTTGAAATTAACAGAAATACATTGTAAACCTACTGTATACTTTGACGTCTTAATTTATATCGCAACTTGGACCAATCATACTTCTATTTAGAAGGTGGAAAATTTTTACTTCAAAACGATAAGAACGGAAATTGAAAACCAGAAGTAGTAAGCATTTATAAACTTATGGCCGGTTTCGGAAGATGAGATACTGGTCACTATTATGTACATAATAATTTTGTAAACAATCCAATTGATTTCTACATTATGAATTTCTGTGAGAACATTTCTGAAAGTCTTTATTTAAAAAAAAAATTATAATGCTGTAACGTCTAAAAATATTAACATCCGCTGACGAACTATAGCGATCATTTTTATTTGGAAGAAGGACGTTAATTCAACACACTGCTGTATTCATACTTAAACATACTAAATAGTACTTATACTTATTTCCCTATGTAAATCAAAATGGAAAAAATTTATATTTTCACGATAATATGCTTTTTTATTCAATTGTATTACACTGTTTTTCCCTTTAAAAGACTGATTATAAATGAATATAAATTAGTGTATTAAAATTTATCAAATATGTAATTAAACAATTCAACACTAATTTCCCCATTTTCTTGTTCTCCACTTCTTTTCGTAATCTTAACCCTCTTTATTCCATGCCTCCTATGCCAGATATGATGTAAGAAGGTGCAATTATTTTCCCACTTACAAAGCGAAATGAAAATATTATTTTTATATTTTCCATGCAATTTCAAATAAAATGGGGTAATTTTGTCCTTAGAATTTCTAATTACTAATCACTTTTAAATGATTTTTTATATTTATTTCTACATAATTCATTCAGATATTAATTCCTATTTTTCCCTAACCAACTTCCAAAGCATTATTGTTGGCTTTCAAATGTTAAGATAGTAATAATATTCGCCATATTTCAGTTGTTAATAAACTCAAAATATATCAATAGTCACCAGCTGTCATTGTTTGAATCAGCAGAATGACTGTTTAAATGTTCAACAAAGTTACAAATGCAAACAATCTAACAAAATAAACAATGAATCCCCGCTCTGTTCCTTTCTATTAAAATTCATTTACTGTTTTGCAACCGAACGTCGTGCGACTTTTTTTTTTTTTTTTTTTTTTGCTGAGTAATGATGTTTAGTGCGATTTTCGGGAATTTCAATGAGGCTTCGGCCATCGTTGTGTTCCTCGTCTTTATGACGATTTGGAAAATACTAAAGTATTTCCTTTTCCCCGATGCACCCTTTGTTGGGGACGTTTTTTAAGATCTAGTTTTGGATCTTGATACGGATGCACCACCTCATCCACCTGTTCAACGAGTTGCTGTTGTGAGCTCGTATACAGTTTATAAGATCTGCCAGGGTCTGGAGTTACCTGCTGAACTGGTTCCTATTCAAGTTCAGAAGATTGAGACTCCAATTGTAAAATCGCTTGCGATTTATAAAATGTGCTGCGCACTGGATTTGCCGGCACGCCTGGCCCCTATAGGAACCCCAGTTGTGGAGTCCTATGCGGTCTACCAATTTTGCTTGGCTCTGGACTCTCCAGCTGAGTACAGACAATGGCAGAACATAGTGTAACAACAAAACTATCTTCAGCTGCCCAATAATGTTGACAACTGTCTTCGGTTGCAGAATGCTGCATCCAAAACTGTCATCGGCATCTAGATACGGTTTCAGAGACTGTCATCGATTCCAAAATGCTCTTTCACAGACTGTCGTCAGTTAAAAGATGCTGTCTTGGAATCATGAGAGCAGTCAGATGCAGCGATGAAGGGAGGGTTGGCGGGCGGGGAACGAGAGTACTCCCAGGGAACTCCACGCGGTGTTCCCTGGGCAACGAGGCAGTTCTCTGGAACTGCAACGGCTAAGATGCTACTCAGCAACAAATTTAAATAAAGAATGTTTAATTAATCTGAAAAAAAATTTATACTTATTTTTTATTTATTTATTTATTGGTCTTGAAGCTATACATTTACATTTTCGTGTTACAAATATTTACTAACTTGATTAAATATAACAACACATTTTTTATTTTTTTTATTTACTGTGCAATATCGGTTGAATTTGAAAGCACTTGTAACTTACAAATTTTTTGCACCGCTTTTGCTTTGAAAAAATGCGACTTGCCTGAGTAGAAAGAATGTGCTGTGTATATATATATATATATATATATATATATACATACACCACTTGTATCACAAAATATTTTTTATATAATTTATGCAATATTTCAATGAATTATTCCATAAAAATTTCTCTGATTCAGTATAAAATACAGTTTTGCTTTCAAACAGATTTAAATGCGATAAATAATATTTTATTTATTTTATTTCAATTAATAAATGTACTTCTGAAAACAATAATGAAGTCTAAATTTTATACAGTCCTTCGATCTTATAAACCATATTAAAAAAATAATCTTGACAAACTAACATTTCAATCCTCTGAAATCAAGCTTGACCAAGTTATAAAACTTTGAATATTATTCATTTAGGACAATCAACAATTTCATTATTTTAAACAATCAGTCTTGGAAAAGTCCAAATGCTGATTGCCATATTTTCCTAAAGACGGCCGATGGAGAGGCTTAAAATTATGCATTTTTATAAAATAGAAGCATTTAAATTTTGATAACCCAATCAGTTTTAATAGTAAAAGAGAGGACATTTTTTAATTTAAAATATTAGTGACTATAGAATATTTTATTAAATATGATTCTAAAAATAGGGGATCTGATAAAAATTTTAAATTGCTAATTCATCGGAACATTTATTGATTTAAACTACATAAAATATAATTATTTATTTCATTTAATTTATTTTTATTAGATATATACATCAATTAATAAAGTTTAAAAATTAGTTGTTGGGCACTGAATAGAGTCGATATTCTGTTTATATTACATTACTAGCCGCCTTTGGCGACCAGCCGGTTCGCCAATCTTAATGTTCGTTAAAATTTTAATAATTAAATATTTTATGTAATTCCTACTTTAATTCCTCTTCATCAAAATATTTTAAAATTTCAAATTTTGATAGTCATAATATTATAAAGGCCTTCAGTCATAATGTAAAATGTATCTCCCTAATTTTCTGTTAGCTAGAATTTATGCTTTAAATTAAAGTGAAAATGATTAATCTGAAATTAATATAATAATATTTTTTACTGAAACAAAGCATTTTTTTATAATATGATTACTGAAAATAGAGTCACTGAGCATTTAAAACTTATGGGCAATAAAGCATATCCTTCTTAATTTATGTAATATCTCAAGAATTTGTCAACAAATTTTCTCAGATTCATCATGAGCAGGTCGATTAATTAATAATGTTTAATTTTAAATGCATCAAACACTAAGGAAATAAACAGAATCGTTTAAAATAATCGATCTGAAACAGGTTAAAAAAACTACTTAAAAAACGATATACTTAAAACTATAAGCATATACAATATATATATATATAACTAACAAATACAATTTTTAATTACAAAAGCACACAACTAACCTAAAAATAATTTAAATCAAGTCCGAATCCGTTGAAAATAGTTGTCAACAATCAGAACACAATGCGCATCGTGAATTTTCAACGCCAGTTATGGTAACGCAAATGTGTGAATTTTTCTACGCCAGTTGGGTTAACGCAATACAGATTAGAAATTTTTAATTTCCTTTATTCTGTTTTATTTTAATTCAAAAGTACTTCAGAATAAATCTGAAACATCGATTAATTAACAATGTTTAATTTTAAATGCATCAAACATTAAGAAAATAAACAGAATCATTTGAAATAATCGGTCAAAAAATGTTAAGCCTAGCCTTATTAGCGTGGGGATAAACCTGAAGTCTTACTCATTTGACGGTGGGGAAAGAAAGATTTTTCTGGCGGAAAATTTAGTTTTTAATAATTAAAATTCTAATTAAAAATTCAAAAAAATCGGACCTCAGATGAACATTTCCGACCTCCAAGGTATACATGTACCAACCAAATTTGGTAGATGTAGGTCAAACGGTCTGGCTTGTAGAGCGCCAACACACACACACTATTCTAAGTGACATTTGTCAAACTTACAATACTTTTGACCAGTAATATATATATACTGGGTGGGCAAAAAGTCCGTAAAACTTTAAAAATTCATAAAACCCGTAAAAGTAAGCAAAATACAAAACGGTTTGTAGATTTAACATCGTTAAGTCTCGGATTTTTTTTTAAGTAAGAAAAAAAATTATTCAAAAAACAGCCGATAGGTGGCGTGAAGGAGCAGACACGCAAATAACAAAAATAATATTATCAAATCCTTTATTATTGCAATATTATTGTCCACCACCACATTGCAGGCGTGTCACAAATCCAGCAACAGCAGACTGCAGAATGCCCGACTGTATACATGACATCTCAAGGCGGATTGAATCTTTCAATTCCGACAGATTGGATGGACGGGATCGATAAACCCGGGATTTTAAATTTCCCCACAGCCAAAAGTCTGCTGATGTCATATCTGATGACCGAGAAGGCCATGGAAACTTGCAAAGTGTACTAATGATTCTCGCTTCCACGAATGTCTGTATCAGGAATTTCTAGATTGGGATAGCAGTCTGACTTGTTGCTCTATCTTGCATAAAGGTAACAGCAGAAAGAGCATCTTTTTCACGCAAACATGGAACAACTTTTTGGCGTTAAATAACACTGCGCATTTACTGTCACCGTTTTCCATCCATTTACCGGACACTGTGTTTCAAAAAAGAAGGGTCCTATGAAGTAGGAACCTGTGAACCCACACCACACTGTGACTTTGGGGGAATGCAGTGGTTTCTCAGCGTACACTCGTGGATTTGACGCCACCCAGATGCGACAGTTATATGTACTAACGTCGCCATGAAGCGAAAAATGAGCTTCATCTGTCCACAACATGTTAAAACCCAGGTGGGACCTTGTTCAATTTTGGAGAGAGCCCACCTCGCAAATGCTTCTCTCTCTAAAATAACCGGTTCTAAAAGTTCATGTCAAGATTGAAATTTGTATGGATACTGATTAAGAACTCTTTAAAGAATGTTGCTTAACGAGGATGGTTGAAATCCGAAGAGTCTATCAGCTTCTCGTGCTCTGCTAATCCCTGGCGCGGTTTCGGACGCTAAGGTTTCCATTTCGGCTGCAACGCGCTCAGAATGTGTCTCCACTAGACTTGGTCGTTCGGACCTTACACGATTTTCCAGTTTCCTTTCCTCAAATCGCCGAACGAACTGTACGAGGCCTGCCACTGTTAAAGGTCCTTTCCCATTCTTAACATTTTTCTGAAGTCGGAATTTACTCAGTGCAACAGTCGTTGATTTCTGGTTCAGGTAAAACACCTTCACCAACAAAGCTTTATCCTTTCCACAAAGCATCCTTATTTACTTATGTTACATAGAGAACTGATTCTGGATCAACAACGTAAGTATTTGCAATCGCCTGTTTCATTTGCATACATATATATATATATATTGCATTTTGCCTCCTAAGTCATTCATACCAGCGCCACCAATCGGCTTTTTTTAATTTTTTTCCCCCTTACTTAAAAAAAAAATTCCGCGACTTATCGATACTAAATCGGCAAACCGTTTTTTATTTTGCTTAATTTTACGGTTTGAATTTTTGCGGACTTTTTGTCCACCCGGGTATATATATATAAAGCAGTAATGGATGCTGCATGTAATTATTAATTATTGTAAGAATCGCAGTCTTAGAGGTATTTCCCATTAATTTGATCTAATTTCCGTTCACATGTATCGCTTCACACTTCTTTGGAAAGAACAACAGTTAAGGAACATATTAATAAATTCTATTCAGAATCGCATCTCGGGCGTAAAAGGGTTACATTTGTGAATTAAATATTAAAAATGGACGATTTTACTTACACGAGCAAATTTTTAGGTACTAAATTTACAAGTTCTTGAAACTTTTCAACACATTCCTTTCGACTCTTTTTCTGATATAAAATTGGATACAGGAAAAATGGATTTTGTGTAGATTTTTCCCACTGTAGAAATTTACGTTGAACAAGAGAACCATCCCTAGGAGAAAGAAAACATGTGGAAATCATTCAGAAAATAAAACATTGAACTATTTAATATAGGAATAAACACAAAATTAAATTAACCATAAATTTAATAATTATTATTAATTAACATGATGTTAATCATATATGATTAAATTTCTCAACAGAAGGTACTTATAAAAATATATAGACAAATATAGCATACATAAAAGTTTTATTATTCAAATTATTAAACATAAAAGGAGAATCTTGTTAAACAAATATATTATTTAAATTTTTAACGAGGTATTTCTAAATTTGAATTAACTGTCTTCTTTTTAAATGATTTTAAGCTTAGCAAGTAAAGCACTATTAGCTAGTTGAAATTATTTTACATTTTCTAAAATATTTTAGAAAAATGTTATTGAAATTTTATATTTATTTTAAAACGATTTTATAAGAATATCTATAAAAAATTAAAATAGTGCTAATATTTTTTCAATAATATCACACTGGCAAAAGAAAAATATATGAATTGATTCATTCATAAACATCTAGACATTTTGGGCAATTAATTGTTTGCCAACCATTTATACATTTAAAATAACTGATAAAAACCGAACACTTGGTAGCAGTCGCAACTATTATACTGATTTCGTCACTTTTTTTGTATTAAATGAATGGGAAGAAAGCTATGAATTTTCATTGATAAGTGTTCTTAAAGAGACTTTGGTTTAAATTTCATTATTTAAAATTAAGCAGATTTATTTTTTCATGGAAGAAAACTGCATCAAAATAATTAGTTACTTAAGAAATTTCATTACATATAATTTTCATAATATTATAATATATTTCATAACATTAGATACATTTTATGTCATTATAATATTAACACAGTGTTGTTTTACCTAGAAGCATAAAATTTTTTTCGTTCCTCTTCTGACATCCCATCATCCAAAAAGTCTTGCAGCACTGTTGTATTGTCTACCCATTCAATCAAACCAAATCTAAAAATTTGTAAAACTTATTAGGTGAAGAATATTTTGCATTAAATATTCATAAAATGATCCTAATCAGCAAGTATCAGACTGAATGTAATCCTAAACTCAAAATTCAAATTAAAAAAAAAAAACTTTTTAGATTAGATTATACTATACATTTCAATAATGAATTGTCTTTTAATACATAATTTCTAAGCCATTTAGCGTTTTCTAAAAAAACCCAACAAACTTCGACTTCTGAAATAAAGAAAATCATCAAAATAGATTTTAAAAAAAAAAAAAAATTTATCACCTGTTATTTAAAGGAACCACTTTATAAGTGCGTAAAGAAAGATGTCTTGTTGAACAAAGGACATCATTAGAATAAATATAATTCATAACTGAAAATAACTGCTGTATACGAACATCCTGTCTTAAGTCTTCACCAGACTTTACGAGTATTTTATATTCCTTTTCATCATTGCCTCGTATGATTATACGTTGTGGCACAGTCATAGACTTCAACACAAGAAGCTGAAATAAAAATAAAATTTTAATCTAAAATAAACAAACATTATATGCAATTTATGAAAAAGAATACTTAAAGAAGCAGCCAAATTAAAATAAAATATGAAAATAATATAATGAAAGAAAATGTGTTATTATACAAACAAAATGTACAAATAGGGATATCATAACCGTTACCTTTTCATCAAATCCAGCAACTTTAACATGATATTCTGGAAGGGGCTTGCTTTTACCAGAATATTGCCCTAAAAGCAAATTTATATTTAATTATATAAAAGAGTTTTTTAAACCAGTGAACTAAAATAAAAAGTGAATCAGCAAACTGAATACAAATTATGGATAAAATACAGAAACAAATGCTAGTTCTAATTAACCATTTCAAACAGCCATATAGAGTTAATTTTAAAACCCTTTTTAATCCAATTTATAGAACACATTAAAACAAATATACAAAAATAAATAATTAAAAAACTAGACATATATTGAAAGACATACCAAATTTAATACTTTTTTTTGGAACTAAACAATAGATCCAGTACTGCCCAGATAAAAATCCTTTCAAGAGTAATTTTTTAACATAAAAACTACTATTCAATAAAATATTAAAATAATTTCTTTTTATCATCTGTACACCTGTCTTTTTTGCAAAATTTATCTGTATATTTGTAGTATAAATATAACAAATTATTTCTATCTGATTTTTTAAAATTAAAATATTAAACAAAGCAGAAGATTTTAAAACTCGCCAATAGGTGCTTTTTTTCTCATAAGTTTGAAATATTTGTCATATTAACACATAATTTTTTTTTCACAAATGCTGAAATACAAGGAAGGTTTAAAGATCATTTTGAGGGACAATTAATTAAATAATTAATTTTTCATTAAGAAAAAAACTTGAATATATATGAAATTAATAGCTTTCATGATACAAATTGTTAATCCTCTCTGCTTCTAAATTTTTCTCTTCGAATATTGTTCAACCGTTTTGGCAACAGCATTTCTTACGTGTTCTTATTCACCAACAAGAAAAAAAATTATTTCATTCTAATGAAAATTTTACTTTCCATTTCTTTATTTTTAATTTGAGTGGAACACTTATATTTTCATTTGGTCATCATTAAATCGCTAAAAAAATAAAAAATTATTGCCAATTGACATGTATTAACACAAAAGAGAAATTTTTAAAAAGTTTTTAATGCTGCATAGAATGGCACTAACTCTAAATTTGCTTTTTCAGAACCGGTTGCGCTGAATTTTTAAAAAAAATTAATATCAATCAAAAAAATTGCACAGAGGTGAAACTTATATCGTTGAAAAATCAAAACTTTGAATTTTAAAATGTGAAAAAATATATTTTCTGGGTAACTTTTCGTTCGAAGTTATTATAGAAAATAGGCAACATTTTGGTTATTTCTCATAGCTTGAAGCTACTACTGTCACTGAAATTTGTATCAATTGTTCTCAAAAACTTTATTTTTCCTGTTTTTATCTGAGCGATTGACCTATATTTGCTTTTTAAGCATTTTAAATCATTAATTCAATGCAATTAAAAATAATGTCAAAATATATGTATGTAGATAGTGATATTGGTTGTAAACTTGTTTTAGGGATGATGATAAATTGAAGTATTTAGTTGATTTTGATTGTAAGAGATGGCGACGCCAATCATGTCAAGTCGGATCTGGCGGAATTGTGGCATCCAATAGGATTTCGCGTGCAAATGACGTCAGGCACCTAAGAGGCTCTGAAAAGAGAAACACTTGAGTAAACACGTAAACCGCTTCCAGCGGCGGTGATGGACGAGTGAGGTTGGAAGCGGTTTACGTGCTCCCTTTACGTACCCTTGGTAATGTTTTGGTGTATCCATCTCAAGTGAACCCTGCTCCTAATTAAATCTTATCCCATTTCTGTAAATGTTGTTGTTGCTTATCCCCCTTGAATAGAACACCAATTAAAACCAAGACAAGAGAGATCAGGGAAAGAAAGGTGAAATAACTTCTGAACACCTGAGGGCAGAAGTCTGATTTTATCTCATATGAAGATGACACTCACACACCTCACAGATCGAACATAGGGTAAAGAACAACCATGCTCAAACCCGAGATACTCAGATTACAGGAAAGACGCTCTACCCCTAAGCCAGGATGCCGGCATATATTGAAATGTTTAAATCATATGTAGCCTTAATAAATTAATTATTTTTTAATTTGGACATTATTATTCCTTTTTTTCGCTCCTTCAAAAATTAACTTTACCCCTAGACACCATCCTACTTGTATGAAAGAAAAGAAAAATTTTTAAAAATAGTTATGGTAAGTAATTCAAAGAGTAATGTTGCCCAGTAAAAAAATACCAACAAATTTCCTTATTTCAAGATCATCTGCATTAAATATTCTTCAAAATTAATAATAATCGGTAGAAAAAGCGATTTTTTTTTTAATTTCCCGATGATATAATTTTTTTTTCAGTTTCTAGTTTCTGTGAAGGGGGAGGGGGGGAAAGAGTTAATTTCTTATAGCCTGAAGTGACTGCTGTAAGCATACATCTGCTTCATTTCCTTGCAAAAGTTTTACTTTTCTGTCCTTCATTTGAGCAAATGATTTCTGTATGTTTTTGGACATTCAAATTTTAGTGCTTTGAAGCAAATGAAAATCTGGTGAAAAGATATTGATTGAAATAAAACAAATTTAAGAAATAGAAAATAATTCAAAGTTAACATTAATTTTAATACTTTTAAATTTTTAAAAATCAACTATAATAGAAGGAAATGCTGTGCAAAAAAGGAATTGATATTATTGAAATAGTAAATTTTTAAATTTTAAAAAGGTATTGAAATATTTCTTGTAAGATTTTTTTTGGTGTTCCTATAGAAAAAAAAGGCAAAGTTTGGTTGATTTTTAATCATTTGATTTTAGTACTTTAAAAATTAGACAGTATTCTTTTTCTTTTTTTTGAAGAATAAATGTGTGTAATGTGGTTGAAATAGGTCCAGTTGTTTAGGAAGAAATGTAGGAAATTAGGAAGAAATGCTGAAAAGGATTAGATATTTTTGGAAAAGCAATGACTCAATTTCAGCAATTTAATTCAAATTTAAAAATCCAATAGATTTCATAGATTATGAAAAAATCAATTCTCTTTTAGTGTAATAATTCTCTTAAAATCATTTTCTATTAGGTTAATCACAAAATGTTTGTAGAAAAACGTCCTTAGAGCAAACACAAGGCAAAAATTTGTCAGATATCTTGAATATCCCAAAATAAATTGTATAACAATCAAGATTAATAAAAAGTTAGAAAATATTTGTTCCACATAAAATAAAATATGCATTAAAAGAATAATTTTATTAAAAGCAGCAGTAATATTTACCAGGAATTTCAATCTGAGAAGTATATTTCCACTGTTTAAATTCACTTAACCATGGAGATATCTTTTTCAATGAAGTTAGTTTTTCATGGTGATTTTTAGCAGTAACTATTAAACCTTTTAAAGCCTTTAAAGTAGCCTGTAAAAATAATTATCAATATATTTAACATGTCACTCCAATATTTAAATCTATCTTATGCTAATGCTAACTTTAGAGAATTCTAATGCTAAAGTTTTAAAACCTTTTTTTTTTTTTTTTTTTTTTTTTTGTACTTCTTCAAATGAAAATTTTTGTTTCTAGAAGTTTCAAAAGAAAATATGCATGGAAAATTTGAGCAACATATACCATATACTAATTAATCTTCTACATATATAAAGAAATGAACTAACAAAAAATGGAAGGAAGTTGGTAAGAACAATTAATTTTATACTTGTGTTCCAGATTTTCCTAAAAGTTTGGTGCCATTCATTCCACATATATCAAGCACTTTTGGCCTAAATTCCTAAAAACAAAGCACATATTTAGAAAGCAAATATATTTTCTTCCTTCACTTAATAATATAATGACAATTAAAAACTTAATTTTCTATTTTGTTGTGATGACTCTTTTCCCTCCCCCTTGAATTAAAAAATTCAGAATGAGATACAATTGAATTACCAGTATACAAAAAAAGTCACATATAATGAATTTAAATTATATAAATGTTTACTGTAATGATTAAGGAAAATAAATGCTTCAAAGAATGCTTTATAACTTATACAGATAAGCCTTTTTCAAATGAATCAAATATTAACATGTAATACTTTCGCAATTCTACGTAACATCAAGAATAATCAAAATATTGCACATGAAAACTTGTTTCTTTAAACATTGGAAGAGAAAGATATGTAAATCTAGAAACACTGCAAAATTTCCTACCAAATTTTCCTACCATTGAAAAAGCAGTTGCTTTAAAAAAAAAAAAAAAAAAAGTTTCTTAAAAAATAATTTTGATGCTATATTTTAAAAAATATAACAGCTGTTTCCAATTGAAAATATAGTAAAGCTCATATCGTAAAAATAAACAAAATATAGGTAGAACAATGCTTAAATATTCCAGTTTAAATTTACAGTTATGTAATATGGGAAATTTCTCTATGAAACCTCCCATTCAAGAAATGATATAGACAGTATGAACAATAATAATTTTTTTTTCATACTAACTTCAGCAAATTTTTTCTGTACTGGACCAATAGGAATTCTTCTGCTTGTTGATTCAGTTTTATCAAAAAACAGCATATTCATCATTTTTGTAAAGCAGTTTATGATTTTGTCTGTTGCAGCATTACTGTTGATTAAACCTTCAATTTCGGCAACATATTCCTATAAAAAATTATTCCTGATAAATTAGCTTTAAGAAGTAAACTATAAAGATAACAAAACAATATTGGTTTTTGAAAATATATTCAACAGTAAGTTTTCTATTAACTCAGTCAGAAAATTACTCAATTAAAAAATTTTTTAAAAAACATTTCTTTGTAATACCCTATAATTATAGCATAAATATAATTATAATTAATTATATATAATTTTATATGACAAGAAGCAACTCATGAGCCAAAAGTCAGATATACTCATGTCTCATGTGCATAAGCTTGGATGCATGAATAAAAATTTTGCCTCATTTTTATATTTAAAATGTATGCAATGGCAATAGTGAAAAAAATATGATGGAATGAATAAAAAAATATAAAAAGTATGTTGATTTGTAAAATGATTTTAGGCAATATATTTGTAACTAATCACTTCAGTTGACCAACTGGTTTCTGGAATATTGATTAGGTTTAATTTCAGATCAACCATGATTTTACCAAATTGTCTGACATTAAAGCTGTATTATTTTAAATGTCCTACTTAAATCTTATTTACCGTGTTCATAAATCCTTCTGATGCAAACAGTTTCAAAACATCACAGTGCTATTAAAAACACAAATATCTTATTCATCTATCTTCTAACTTTCAAAGTACTATAACTTCACTTTTTTTATTTGTCTTGAAATAAAATCCTTCTTTGCCAGTTTTCAGAATTTGAAAAAAAATAAGTCAGGAGATTAAATATTAGATGAAACAATGAAAATGGCTTGCATTCCAGAACAATGTAATATACTATAAGAAATTAGTCAAAAATATTCGTAATAAATTTACCAAAATTCAGAAAAATTTGTACACAATTTAATTGGTATTATTTTTAAATATTGGAGGGTTATAAAATTCACCTTTGTGTAATAACATTTTTAGAATTAATTGTGGAAAATCGCTGAAATACAACTCAACTTTTAATTAATTAAAATTTCAAAAAAATCATTTTGAGGCATTTGTTACCCACTCTCCAAGGTATACTTGTGCCAAATTTGTTAACTGTATATCAAACGGTCTGACCTGTAGAGCGCCAAAGCATACACTCACACATATTCATTGCTTAATAAGACAGACAGACAGTCTCTGAACGGATTTTGCGCAAAATTTGATAGAAATCAACAAATTTAGTGTAAAGACCATATATCAAATTTCGTCCATCTAGCTCAAAATGTAATTGAGTTATCTTTGTCACAGACAGACAGAAAGTCATTTTCCAAAAATGTGTTTTTTGAACTCCAAAGTATGCAGAATTTAAAATATGCATGCACACTTCAAAATCTCGTGTCAGAATTTTTTGGCGATTACGATACATTCTCCATATTTAATATATATTTCTTAATTTAAATTAAATCCTAATTAATTTCTAAATTTTATCTTAATTCAGCCCATATTAACTACATATTAAAAATTTTCACTTATTTCCTGATCTAGTTCCAATTTTTTTATTTTATTTAATTAATGCTACACAAGCTATAAATTGCTTAAATCGACAAGTTCCCACACTACGAGTGAAGGGATTTGTCAGTCTAAACAAATTCTTTTAAAATATACCTATTTTCTCCTTGTCATATGACATGTGTTAAAAAATCCCTATAAGAATTTCATAGCATAAATCATGGGGACAAATATTTCGTGCGTTCTTTTCTCTTTTCACTCTTGTGCCGTGCTGTAGATAGACATACCTCGCCGCTTTTTGCTTATACAAAATTATGCCTTCTGGGATAGAATAAAAGCGAAATTTAAAATTCCAAGTGTCTTCTCTCTCTTTGGTCATGAAACTGCTTGATATATATATATAACATTATTTTGGTTGAAGCAGAATGCAGGTTCAAAGCAGTGAAGAGACATTGAAGAGACATTTTGGATTTTAATTTCGTTTTATTCTCTGTCGGGAGACAGCATGATTATTATGATGATGATGCAAGAAGGTGCAGTGCTGCACAAAAAGAGAAGTAAAGAAAGAAGGAAACAAATGATCACTAGTCTTATATAACATTGGATTTCCGGCCACGTGGTGACTGAATACATGTGTTGACCTTTGTCAATGGCAAAGAGGGGATCATTTTCATTTGATACATAGTACTGATGGCACATTATTTTTACAAAGGAATTAATAAAACCGAAAGTGGAATTAGATCAGGAAATAAGAGAATATTTTACTATGGGCTGAATTAAGATAAAGTTGATATTAATTTGGATTAAATTAAGAGTTTAAAATATTATTACATATATATATATATATATATATATATATATATATGCCATACTTTGGAAGCTCTAGGACAAATAATCTGGCTTGTAGAACACATATTTATCTTTATTATTAATAGAAATTTGTCAATAATTTAGTGAATTTGATGAATACAATTATGGACCAAAGATTAAAATTTTTACCTTAAAAATCACATATGGCACGCTTAGATGCTCAAGAGCAGCTACAAAGTCACTGATGAGAGTTTGCTTTTCCAGAATGCTTTTAATTCTACAAAAGGTACATTTTCACAATTATTGGGATTGAACAAATTGGAACTTATAAAAAATAATTACTGAAATATTGAAATATGTATACTTTTCAACAAAATTTTGATTTATTTGACCATCCTTTAGCTTGGTGAAATCATAACTGTTGTAGCTGAGATGAAATGCATAAATAATAGCCTATAAATGAAAATAATTCAATATAAATAGTCAATTGAATGATTTGAAAAACATAATTGCTACAAAATGAATGGCCATTTGAAAAGAAAAAATAAAAATAATAGCACAATGCAACGAGATATCATGAAAATATATTTTTCTTATTTCATATAACATAAACTCGAGTTCCATGCATTTGACATGTTGCAAGCATGAAATGTACCTTTAGGTTTTTCACAGTCTGTCATTGAAGAATTGGTCACATAAAAGCACGTAATGACTAGATTTAAGCACGCATAAATCCACAGCAAAATACACCCACATGCAATGTTTTAATAAATAATACATCAGAAGGCAAAAATTCTCTCAAAAATAATTTTAACTAAGTGAAAGCAATTTATATTTTAATAATTACAAATCATGTAGTTTAGGTAAGGGATTCTTAACCTAAAATAGAAGGTTGTTATAGTTGAAATTCATTTATTCAGAAGGCTCTATTTTTTTTCTGTCAAACAAAATTTTATTGCTACAATCATACTCATGCCAAATTTCTGGTCAATTCTGTCAGGAGGTTAACAATAATTTATAGCATTTTAAATTATTATTTAAGATCAATGAATATAACAACTAGATAATATAATAGGCAATACAAAACAAATGATTGAAGCAGATTAATCAAACGAATTTCCTTATACAAACAAGTGATATATTCATAAAAATACTATAATAACAATTTAATTTTAAAGAAGAATTTATTAAAGTAGAAAATAAATTAATTCTAAAAATTAATCCTTTACTTATTTACAATTAATTGCATTTGGCCACAACGGTTTCATAAGGATTACTCATTGTTCTTAATTTTAATTAGATTCTAATGTATAACAAGAAGTTTCCCTTAACAGAGCATAATTAAACATCTAATTGTGATAAACATGATTTAATGCAAACTACTACGATAATAGACACAATCTTTCTTCCTTAGCTTCCAAAAATGAAAGAACATCATGTGATTAAATATTTAGTGAAACAATGAAAGAGATTTGAATTTTATTGCAAGAATTAAATTTATTATTAAGAATTAAGCAAAAATTACTCTTAAAAAACTGTCAAAATGAAATGTTTTAATTTTAAAATAATGCCTTTTTTTTAAAAAAAAAATTTGCTATACTTTTAAGTTATCGCGAAAATACACCAAGAGTTCGTTTGACTTGTAATTAATTACAATTTAAATTAAAATTTTGAAAAGAAATCGCTCCGAAATGCACATTTCTACTTCCCAAAGTTTATCTATAAAAAATTCGGTAGCATTATGTTTAATTGCCTGCTGTGTAGAAAGCCAATACATACGCACAATCTCCTCTATTATTAGTAGAGACATATGAAGATTACAGAAAAATATTTATGTTAACGAAATCATTAATGGAAATATTTCACATTAATATAATTTGAAAAATAACATGCATGATTTATCTAAAATTTTAATTTATCATTTCATTCTTAATGCTTTGAAGTTACAGACATATCAAAATAAAAATTAAATAAAAAGAGTGTTTATATTTACATTGGGATATACTGAAGCGATGTTTTCGATGATGGTATGCACAGCTTTGCCTTCAGGTTTGTCTAATATAGCAAGCATTTGATCAATCCATCCAATGAATAACCAGCAAGGCATTTCAGAAGTCTATAAAAAATATAGGTGTCAATGAGTGCAATTAGAAACAAAGAATAATTATGAGCAGCGACTGCAATAAGCACAGGTTAAGTCTTACCATTGCTGGGAAACATATTTTCTTTAAAATGATTTAAAGAAAGACAATAAACACTTTCCCACATTTTTCAGATAAATTTTTTTAACATTTTTTATTTTAGCCACCATATTCAAAAAAGTGAATCCAAAAAACATGAATTTTTATGTTATTATTCATTCTGTGCATCAGTTATTTACAAATTAAGTTGCTAAGTTATAGATTTCTTGAATCTGTAGAATTATAATGATTACGAGTAAAATTTAATTTGTATCTTTAATTTTTCTCTTGAGAAATGGAGCAGGATATCCCAGACAATCTTCATTGTAAAGAAATTAAAACACCATTTTATGTAATAAAAAAACTACATTTTTTCATGCATTCTGAATAATTCCTTATATGACAAGAAGTGATATCAAGTTTAAGAACACCATCCCACCCCATATAGTTGGTGTTTCATGCCATTATATTCATCATTTTATATCAAGAAAATTAATACTTTTATAGCATCAACCGTGTAATCTACAAAATAAAGTAAGAAGCAGGTTATTAATAATAATTTGATACTGACAGGCATTGAGTAAATGGATAAAAACTAATTTTTTAAAAAAGAAAAAAGAAAAGAAAGAAAAATGTGGTAAATAAGAATCTGAAGATGAATTTTGACTATTTTCAATAAGAAACAAGATTGAGACGATGGTAAAAAGTAACATTTCAAATCATCCATAGTATACAATATATATATGTAACATTGTTTTATGTGAAGCAGAATGCAGTTTGAAGACAGTGAAGAGACTTGCTATTTCATGACATCGTTTTATTTCATTTTTAAAAAGCAGGCATATGTACAAGCGATGAGCACACAGAACGACACAGAAAAGGAATGAGGGAAAAAGCTCTTGGACATTTTATCCCTGTTCTTATATAACCTAAGATTCTGATAGGGAAAACATTGGTTCATAGTGCTAATATATTAATAAGATTCTGATAGGGATTTCTGACGCATGTCAATCACATGTAAGGGAAACACAGGGATCTTTTAAGAAAGAATGTGCTTACTGGACAGTTTTTTACCCCTTCACGCCGAGCGTGTGAAAGTTAGACTTTAAGCTGACTCTGCAATTCAATAAAGCTTCTCTTGAATTAATTAAGTAGAGACAGTGGAATTGGATCACGAAATAAGAGAATATTTTAGAATAAAGTTATTATGGACAAAATTAAGATACAATCTTGGAAATTAATTAAATTGAAATTAGAATTAAAATATCATTACATAT
>JAPMOR010125664.1:470384-516341 GCA_026543865.1 Argiope aurantia
TATATATATATATATATATATATATATTGATCGATTATGTTGAAGATACCAGAATGAATGGTCATTATCTGTTCGTCTAAGGAATTGACGCAATAGAAAGTGGTCAGCTGAATGGCACAATTTTGAAGAATACCAATTTGAGTAAATCAAAATTTGCTTTGATGATTAATGATAGTTTTCAATTACCAAGAATCTGATAAATTTTAAAACTTCCAGATCCTGTCACTGAGTAGGTTTTTTTCTGGCAGTGTAAATGTCAGACAAAAATTATTTGAATTTCAAACTGAGCATTCTGCTTGAAATGGGAACTCTATTTTCTACTACTAAATTGAAGTACTAGCACCTATTCATTTTAAAGAAAGTTTCAAAATCTTATCTATTTCCTTCTCATGTCTCAAAGCACTCGGCAATTTCTGTTTTTATAAAGGTCCATTTGCTGGCTTTTCTCAACAAAATTGGAGATATGACTATAATTACTTCAAATTGAAGATATTCAATAGTTATGACATTTTATATGTAATATTCCATGAAATAAAATACATATTTATTAAAAATCGGTGAAAAATAAAAAAAACTTTGGAATAATTAGAAACCGGCAGTAAAATAAATTCTGAGACAATAAGTGGTAGTTTTTTATCATTGCAAATAAATTTCAAATCAGTTTGTTACCAAGATCATAAATTAAAATATATGTTCCTTATTATTCCATATTATCAAGAATTAATTAACAAATTAACTAGGGAAAAAAGGCATAGCCTTTCAGAATATGATTATACTGACATAAATTATAGATTTATTTTTCTTCTCATAACAGCTTTCAAATAGCAGAAAATGGCAACTTCAGTAAAATTTGTCACAAAATATCCGAAGCCCCTATTCCTAGAGGCATTTATATATTTTTCTTATATTTTTACAGTTGCATTATAATTTATAAAACTCCAGTACTGCTGTTTACAACTTTAAAAAAACTTATATAGGGCAAATATAAGTAAATGATTAATATATATATATATATATATATTTTTACCTTCTTTTGAAAAAGTGGCAGACATGATGGATATGTATCTATAACTTGCAAAAGACGTGGGAAAAGAAGTAATGAATCCTTGGATCCAAATTTCAAAGCATCAAGCAAAGATTCAGTCAGAACATGTGAAAATTCAGAAAATGAAGGGATGTTGCAAGGTGAGAATCCATGAACTAAAAATAAATTTTAAAAATTCCAATATTTTAAGATTTGATTTGTTTATTTAATCCATTGAATAAAGCAATAATTAATTTCTACATGTTAATTGACTAATAAATTCCTATATTTACATGGCACCTTATGTAACAGCATCGATATTATTAATTTTAAAGCCTTAGCTTATTAAAAAAATGTTACATACCTGGTTCATCAAGTAAATATCGATTACAGAAATTTGCTAATTTCATATGAGCTGATGCAATGTCTTTCTTACTTGAATCACTTTCATATTTCTGTTCAGTAAATTCTCCCGGGGCCTTTATAACATTTTTAAGACACAAGAAACTTTTATCTAGGATTTCAGAAATAATCTAAAATAAAAATAATAATATGTGTAACATAATGGAAATAAATAATATCAAAATTTTCTTTTTGCTAAAAAATTAATTTTGTCCCTAGATGTCTAAGAATGAGCAACTTACAGATAAAAGAGAGAGAAAATTAAGATTAATCAAATTTTGAAAAACATTAATTAATTGAAATGCTTGAGAAAGCAAAATGACATAAATACTAGCAATCAAAAACATTCAATATTGTAGCATTTATGATTATCACATGCACACGTATGCAATATTATTTTAAATGAAAAAATTAAAATAATTCACATACTTCTGTTTTATTTATTTTCCCTTCAGATATTACTGAAATCATCTCCTTCTGTTTATCAGTCAAATTCCTGACAGTAATTTCATCTTTCATAAACATACGAGCTAATATTTCAAGCGTGTGACTCAACAAACTTGTCTGAGATACACTCGGGCCACATCTCTTTCTAAGTTCACCTTTAAGCATAGAAAGAAAAAAATTTGAAAATTTTTATTAAAGAATTGAAATATTTTCTTTATATTCTTTTCAGAATTTAAAAAATCGAATAATTTATAGAATAAAATCTATTTCAAATCCACATAAATAGTACTCTTCTAATTGTTAAACTTATATGATGTATGCACATAATAAATGTATAGGCCATCTATCAAAAAAAAATGCAATATTAAAATATAACCTATTATTACCTACTAGCTGCCTTTAGTGACTAGCTAATTTGCCAGGATTAATGGTTATTAAAAATTTCAATTCATATTTTGTGTAATCTAATCTCAATGGTTCTCTCAAGCAAAAGAACTTTTAACTTCAACTTTTAATAAGCATATAACTCATATTATTTTCAAAACATTATACTTCATTGCATTTTGCACTTATCTGTTCATTGTGCTATATAGTTTTCTAATTTTTTTTACCTATATCTTTATAATCCAATTATATTACAAAAAAAAACTGCAATTTTTAAAAATAGATAAACTTTAAAATTTTTTATTGTTACTTGATTTTAAATTAAGTACCTTAATTATAAGCACAGTAAACCTTCAAGCATTTTATTAAAGCATGCTTTAAACTGCATTTTTTCAACAAGGAAAAATAACTGTTTCACACTGCAAGTATAACTTCCATAATTAATATGAATAAATAGAATTCAACAGTAAAATTTTAAAAGGATAATTATTGACAATTATGATAACTGTGTTTAGAAATGTGAAATGCTTTTTTTGCTGTAGTTCAATATAGTTTAGTACTGCATCCTTCTTCATATACATCATTTTTTTATGGAAGTAAGGGAAATTCTTTGGAAACTCAAGCAGATAATTGCATGAAAATAAATTTATTATATCAACAGACATTTCCAAATAAAATGCAAAGAAAGATCTTTTGCCATGTTCATGAGATTTCTCCTCCCACTTTCAGTTTAAAAACTTTTTCTCATTTCTATAATAAAAGGATTGAAATAATCCAAACTAAACCAAATTAGAAAAGTTGACATATGATTAATAAATATTATTTGAGTATGCAACAATTTGACACACTTTAACAATAAATTTATTAATGGAATAATGGTCGTCACATAAAGTAATGTGCTTAGCAATAAGTTGCATTAAAGGGAACAAAATATTTATAAACTGAGAACATTACCGAGAATATACTATGTAATGGCTATAAGAATTTAAATCCATTTGTAAAAAATATCTGTTCAAAAATTAGAATTCTAATATTTAAAAAACTAAATAGATAAACAGTATAATAAGTAATATTATGTATTAAGTTGAACATATGTGAGTACACTAAAAATCAAAATCAACTGCATAATATTGCAACATACTCCTAAATATACAGTTCATCCTTAATTAAAATATAAGCATTTAGAATGCCATCTTTTTTTCTCCCCCCTAAAAAAAGGTAAGTTATTTTTCATTCTATTTTCCAAGATTTTTTTATACATAGCACATTCTTACAAAATTTAAGAATCCATTATAGTTTATGAACATTAATTAAACACAGATTTTATTATAATCTCACATTTTAAGAAGAAAAATTGATATTCAAATCATAATATTGAATAAATTTTAAGAGTAATATTAATTTTTTATAGAAAAGTAATTGAACTAATGAAAGAAATAATTAAATCAAAATCTTATGAAAATGTATAATTAATAATTTCTCTTTAGCACAGGATGTGATTTTCATATGCAGGGAAAGATAGTCTTGGAATTATAGAAGTTCTTTCATAATTTCAATTTTTTTTTTTTTTTTTTCATAATTTGTAAAATTGCTAGTTTAGAGAAACAGCTGTAAATCAACAGCTGTATTAATAAATATACAACTTTTATAACAATTAAAAAATTAAAAAATATGAACATAGTATTAAGTAAATAATTCCACATGGCCCTAAGAAGGATTTCCTTTTTTTTATATACCTGGCTTTGTTAAAAACTGTTTTCTGTCTGATTGCAAAAATTAATTGAAGAATAATGAATAAAGAGGGAGGAAAAGACGATTTTGTATGCTTTTTATTTTCAGCAGATAATGATTCGGAATCCTGGTATAAATTTCAAATTTAACCAATATTATCATTTAAATAAACAAATCTCCAATCTCTGTATAAAAAATAACGTGTGGCTTAGAAATCGCTCTTCTTACTTATTATCGAATGGCAACAACCAAAAGTAAATAAATCAATATAGAAATGATTCATTGAACATTTTTACAGCTTAAATGGTAATTAATGAAGCTGCAAAATATTATACGAAGGATTCTAATATTGTTCACTAAAAAACTCTATTTACTTAGAGGGGAAAAGATGAAAAAGAAATCAAGAGAAAGGCATAAAAAAAGTTTAATCCAATGTAATGTGACATCGATATTACTTGCCTATGGAAGTAACAGTGACCATATCTTCCAACACTATTCTCACAAAGGTTATTTTTTGAATTACCTTAAAACTCAAAATATCATCTTTCTAATGATATCAATTTCACTTTCGAATAATGTTCTTTCTTTACTTTTAGTAATTTTTTAATGCAATACATAATTTGTAAAAATAAGTTTTTAATGTTATGAAATTCAAACTCATTGATCACAACATTCAATCATGCACTTTAAAACAGGCTTTCATATGACACTAACTCTAATGTAGTATTTTTATTTTGCAGAATATACATTTTCTAATTTGGACACATTATCATTTTTTTTTACTTATTTAATTAATATTTTTGGTGTTATCAAACAACAAAGTGAATATAATTTTAAATATTCATTCCATGTTAGTATTTAAATAGGTAACTAGTATTAACAAACAAGGTGAACTTTTAAAAAAATATATGCATTTCACATTGATAGCCTAAAAAGTCGATAATCTGAGCAAACAAGTTGGCTGCAAAATGCGGATATTTTTAAATAAAAATTTGAATTTTAAAATTTTAAAAATATTTAAAAGTAAAAATTATTTTTATTTTTTATCGGAATTTACCAATAATTTGTTCTTCTGATTTTTCATTTTTAAAAATATTTTGATATTATTAAGAATATTTATTTGAATTAGTAATTTTTAAGCTATCATTAAATTCTGTGTTATATATTTAAAGTTTTGCAATGCACATGTATTTTTCCACAATTTTAATTTTTTATTGATATAATTTCCTTAACATTTTTTTTAGAATAAAATAATTAGTTATTTATTATTAAACAAAAAGGTAGGCTACTGAAGAATATATTCAAACAAATATAAAAATGTAATTTATTTACAAAGTATAACAATGTAGTTATTTACCAAGTTGCTTCCAAGACTGAAGTACAATATTTAGGTTCTTTTCACATTCAGAAAGAACTCTTCTGTTGTTAATGGAACAATATGCTTCAATGAATTTAGACCACAAAGAACTATCAAGTGCTTTAGATACCTGTAAATTAAATATATATATATTAAAAGATATTATAGCAGTGAGATATTTTTTAATAATTAAATTTATATCATAACATTAGATATTCACAAAATAAAAAAAGAACACCTAAAAGAATAAATATTCAGACTAACAATTATGTATTAATTATTAATTATGTTATAAAGTTTCAAGGTCTAAGCTTCGAAGGATTAATTACATGTTTGCAGTCTTCCATCCCAGACTGATGTATCACAATTTGCACCATATAATGGAAATTTCTTACTGTGCAAGCATTCATCAGATAATAAAAAATTGGCAATTGGATTTTACAGATATTTTTAATTTAAAAAAGCACATTTATGTAAGTATAATGCTAATATTTGGAAGTAATTTTAAACATTCCAAATTCCTAAAAGAACAGTGATATAAACTGAAGGAAAGTACTTGCATATGGGAAAACTGTCCAGAAAAAAAAAGACAATACAATCATTGATTATAATAGAACATTTCTTTCTTATACCTAGCTTTTATCTCAAATAAATATCTAACATGAATTAGCTGCAGATACCACTCTTGTTTCAAATTTCAAATAATCAACAGACTAAAAGATTCATTAAAATATTGTGCAAAATATCGTTTTAATTTGGTTATCTTTCAAAGTAGGGATAAAAAGTTGCCTAAGATGCAACATATGTAAATTATCTGGATGAGATATCAAAATTTCAGTACCTTTTATTAAAATTTACTTCAAATGCTAATCCAATTCATGTAATCAATTACAATGAAGTGAAGTCATAGAGGAAAGCAGGCATCTTCATTTGAAATGTGTGTTTCATTATTATTACTGAAATGGAAATAATAATAAGAACTGCATGATGTGCCTGAATAGTTTTTCCATCAACATGTCTTGAAAGCATAGAGAAGATTGATGTTTCAGGTTGTGTAATTCCTTATAACTCAGAAAATTCAGTATTCTTCATTTTAAAACTGATTGATTCAAGTGGCTAGCTTATCAGCAGTCAAACACTACCCAATATTTTAGATATAATCTTGAATGCAATAATAATAAAAAAAATTACTTAGAATTACAAAAAATTATAGTTGCAATTTGTTTTATATACACAATATAATCATTTCACAGCTTGACATTTGTTTATTTTCAAGGGGTAAAGGAGAAGCCCACTCTCTTCAAAATGTGAGATTTTTAACTCTTAATTTCTGAAGATCAAAGGAATATATGGCCAAAGTTTTTTTAAAAATTATAAGCATTTTTTCTTATTTATCCTTTTTCAGTGTAACTACAATGAACTAATAATCCATTGCAGTTACTATATAACTAACTATTTTTAACAGAGTTTGATGTTATAGGCTAAAAAATAATCATACTGACATAACTCCATAAAGAAAATCATGATACAACTGAAATACAATATATTTGAAAAGTATATCAGTGAAACAATAGAGATGGATTAGTAAATGTTCAGAATGTTCTATTGATATTTGAAAATAAAAGATCTATACAAACAGAAATTAAACTTTCTTTCTCACCTCATATATACTTTTTAGGGTAGAGACAGCTACGGCGAAATTTTTTTGATCTGCACAATTTTCAGCAAATTTTAATTTCATCACCACAGATGTATCCAAAATAAATTTCTTAAAATCACAGTCAACTAACTCTTCAGATCCTATATAGCAAGAATCATTTTGATCAATTCTTGTTTCTGATTCATCTGCCATTTTCTGTAATTTTTTCATGTATAAATGCCTATAGAAAAATTATAACAGAAATTTCATATAAATGAAGATATAGCCATTAATAAAATCAATATTTGCTACACTGTATTGCATACATTAATATTAATATTTTGCTTGCCATTTTAAAAATAACTTTATACATATATTTATAAGTTAAACCAAATATTTGAGAATTTTTTCAATGTATTGCATGCTGGAAAAATGTTTTTCTAAAAAATCTGTATAAAAAAGAAAAGAGCCTGCCACACGAGTCTAAAAAGGTTTGGTATTAGGAAGGACAAGTATCATTCATACACAAAAGATATGGCAACTAACATATTAATGAAAATATAATGATATATATGATAAATGGAATAGTGATTTTATTTTTAATCTTAATAGATTTTTTTCAAAAACATTGATAAGTTTGATAATGATAGATATTAATATCAATAACAATAATTATACAAATCCTTACAAACACCAGTACAAATTAATGTGAAGTAAAAATTCTAATTTCAATGCATATTAAGCATCAAATGTGCTCAATTCTGTAACATATGATGTGTCTTTGATTTCTGTACATATTTCCCTCTTTATAAAAATTAAAATAACTCTGATAAAACTTGATAAAACTCTTTATAAAAATTAATTTTAAAATAATTAATTATTGATAGTTAGCACATCTAGATTCGAATCCTTGAAGTAAGAATAGCAGAAAAATACTTTAACATTTTAAAAATCATTTAAATCTACGAATGATTAACAATATGTAAATTACCTGTTGGCAACTACATCATCCCAAATATCAACAGGATCTACAGTGTTTGGATACCTTGTCTGCCATGTCTTTAAACAACTCATCATAGAAGGTGCATTTATGTATTTATCTGAAAAAAATATATCATCACTTAATATTAAGCAATAAATTGAATAAGTTTACTAATAAACAGAATCTTTATTGCATAATGCAACATGTGTGTGATTATTTGTATACCAACAATTTATAAATCTATAAAATATCATTAAATAAAGTGAAAATGAATTATATAATTTTAGCCATTTTTAGAGCAAATTTAATTAAGAAAAAGAGTAATTTACATTCTACATTCAAATAAATAAACTCTTAAATAGTCTTAAATAAATTAAAAACAATTATATAGAATCAAGCAAAGAAAAGGCAAATTAAGAATTATTATTTCATATATGGTACTTCCATGAAATAAACCTTCATATTAGCTTGGTTTTTAATCTTATTGGTAATTCAAATTAAATACAAATGTTTTCTCATTTCTCTATTGAACCATATTTTAGAGAACTCTTTATATAATAGATACTAAGAAAACTAATTATCACTCTGTATATATTCTACAAGCCAAATAAAGAAAAAAATTAAAATGCTAAAATAACAAAATCAATCCAACTTCAAAATTATGTTGTTGTTGTTTTTGTTATAATAGCTTCAAACAACATTTAAAAATGTTGTACAATACAAATAAGTATATACAACAAGTACAATACAAATAAGTATAGTATAGTTGATATAGTACAATACAAATAAGTATGTTATTACTTTAATTTATTTTCAGATAACATTATAAGAATACTGAGATTACTTCAGCATTCGGTGAATTCAATATAGCTGACATAAAACAAAATCAATACATTTAATGACTGTTTTTCAGCACATACTGGTAAAATAAATAAATATATGCCTATTTATCTGTTTAATGAATAAATTTAACTCTTTAATTAGTTTAACTGAACAACTGTCTGGTAATGCACTTTCTTGAATATCCTAAAGGATTTCTTTGAAGTATGTACTCATTTAAAGACTTCTTAATTACATATTAAAAATCATTTTCCCAGCTATTTTTAGTAACATTTAATAATGCAGAAGATTGTCTTAATTTTATGAGTTATGACAAAAATAATAATGTTCCAACTGCTATTAATTGAAAGAAATTAATAATTTTTTTAAAAATAATTGACAGTTTTTATGGGTTTGGGTGGGTGTGTTCTTAAGCGTCTGTTACCTGATTTTTTTTATTTAAACCTTTCTTTTTATTTCTTTATTCACATAAACAATATCAATGGCAATATTTTTATAATGACATTTAGAATCAATTCAATGACATATAATGGATTCTAAACATTTATAATACTGATCACAAAATTAACTTACTTTTTTCCATTATATCTAGAAATTCCTCTAATTCCACATACTTCAATAATTTTTGCAGACAAGCATGCTGTACTTCAACAGCTAAAGGACTTAAATTTTGCCATTCCTAAAACATATTGATTAGATTCATAATTATAATAATAAGCATATAAGATTATTTTCCCAAAAAGTAAAGAAGAGATAAAGGCAATTAAAATATTATAAGAAATATATAAAAGAATATTCATAAATAAATAACTGCAATTTTACTTTTAAGAATCTGTTCAGACAAGTTGAGGTGTATTGTCTAGCTATATCAAGCCTATCTTGCACTATATACAAAAGAGCCAGCTCTTCACTGTAATGAGCCTATAAAAAAACTCAATGTCAGAATAAAATAAATACCAGTTAAAAATATTGTACAACAAATATATGTCAATGATATAAAAATATTAAACCTCTAAATGAATTTTCTTTTCTTCATCTTCTCTGGCCTGATCAAAAAATGTCAGAATTGATTGATCTGGCTTTCCTGCTAATAGCTGCTTCATTTTAGATCGAATTAGATAAGGTAAATAATTTTCCTGAAATAAACAAGAAAGAAATGAGGAAAAATTGCAATCACAAGAAAATCCACACAGCTCAGAGATTATATATAACATCAATGTAACACAAGATCTGAGTGATAATAACAAAAAAAAAAAAAAAAAAAAACCCTACAAGTAAATATTTGAATATCTGCTCTGAAACCTTATGATATGATAATTTTTAGGCTTGAATTATTGACTTTCATATTATTTTTTAAAAATTTACTCTTAATTATTATTAGAATAATGTACACACAATAAAATGCATTCAATATTGTTGCAATACATACAGTGCAAATCAAGTAAATAAAAAACAATGAAAAGTATTGTTGAAAAATACATTTAAATTAATGTATTTTTTAAAATAAATAAAATTAAAGAAGAAATAGTAGAAACAGAAGAAAATTGGAGAAGAAATAGTATTGGTAGCTCTGTAAAGCTTCATTTTTGTTGTGTAAAAATAGTTTTTATGCAAGAGTATAATCTGGAATTATTGAGGAAAAAAATTATAATTTTGATTAGAAATTCAATTAATTTATTTTTTTAAAAAACCTTTCTTAATGAACACCTGCTACCTAAGAATTAACAACCTGCCAATTCTGGAAAATCTAGATCCAATGATCTGCACTGTAGAGTATTTGGGACAATTTTTTTCATCATTTCTGCCTCAATCTACAGATAGTAGATTAGCCTATTAATATATCAACCAGGCAGATGCCAAATAATTGCAGGAATTTTATCATTTTTTTCTCAAAAATAATAATAAAAAAAATTACTATACTTGATTTGAATGAAGGATTGTCTTTAAGTGCATTATGAATTATTTTAAACTATTTTGACAAAATAGCTCATTAAAAAAAAAAAAAATTGGGTTATTTACTAAGAATAATTTTTGGAAGAAACTTAATCTAACAATAAATTAATTATTGCTCACAGGTGCTAAACATAACAACTCTTACTATTATTTTATGGATATAAGGTGACTGATAAGTGTGGAGACATAATTTATTAAAAAAAGAGATGAAATCTATTTTTCAAATTAAATTTTATACACATTTTTCCTTTTAATTTACCTCATACATTAATTAAAATAATCATATAATATACATAATGCAAATAATTAATAACTACATGTGAATTTAAAAATAATTCTCTATTCTATCATGAAATTTTGAATCTAATTTCAAAATTTTTGAAAGGAAGAAAAGTAGATAATTTTCCATTTACTTTCATGTATTGATCTTCCCATACTGTTTGTAAGTCAGGGGAATCTGGATTTGTGAAGCGACCAATAACTGCTGTTTCCAAATCACTCCATTTAGATAATTTATTCATACACTAAAACAATAAATACAGTTAGCTTATCAAGATTCATCAATGTTAAATCATTTAAATTCCATTATAAGATAAGAAATTACTAAAATCTTTTTTTTTTTTTATGCAGCAATATCTTTTAAAGATATTTTTTTAAATTATGGAACTAACAATTTTTATTCATTAGAAAAGGCATTAAAATTTTCTTTTAAGAGAACACAAAATAATTTTATACAAAATATTTTCTACTTAATTATAAATCAAAACTATATATTTTTAATTGATTAAAAGATTTTTGAAAAAAAGTATATTTCAGTAAGTTTAATGACATAAATGGTTATAAACATTTTTAAGTTTTTAGAAAAGAAAAGGATTCTTTAGTTGTGATTTATTGAGGCATATACACAATTATATAATTTTTATACTCACATATAAAATTGATTTATCCCAGAAGTCTTTTTCTGCTTGATCATGTTCATCAGATGTATTATCATAAAGCTAAAGAAAAAAAATTATCAATATTAATCTGTTTCTAGTCTTTTTATTCTGTCAAGTGAAAGAAAAATCAATATGAAATAATAAATGATAAATGTAATAAAATTATTATTTGTAGTCAGAAAAATTAAAATTCACTAATTAATTTTCTTTAAAAAATGAATGACATTTTAAAAGGAGTATTAAGTAAATAAATATAATATTCTTCTGTAATTCTAAATATTCTTCTGTAAATCAGAATTACTCAATTTTCTAAACACAGAGAAATAATATTATATATATTTTTTTAATTTAATAAGTACATAATAAAGAATGAAAACTCAACCCAAAAGCTATATTGAGAGAAAAAAAGAAAAAAAAGAGAGAAAGAATTGATTCAAAAAGATGTTAAAAGAATAAAAATTGAAAATAAGTTTTACCTTGTAATACAACTGAACAGCTTCAAAATATTGGCCAGAGATTTCAAAATTTAAAGCTTTCTTGTTTTCTTCTTTTTCACCCATTGTAAGAGAAAAAATTCCATTCACAACATCATAAGATTCAATAGATTTATATAATCTAGGAAAATTTGAAATTAAAAAATTAATGATAAATACATCTACAATTAATTAATTATTAACAACTCAAAAATATCTTTAAATGAAATTACTTATTCTTAAACATTGCATGCTTTTCCAACTTAAAGGTCAACTGACTTGTAAAAAGCTCTTGAAAAATGACATAATCATCATAAGACCTTAAAAATCTATTTTGGCCTTTTATGATGAATATTATAGGTTTGATTCTAGGGTTATACGATAGTTCTGTTGTTTTTTTATTTGAACATTTTGACTTGTATAGTTTCTTACATTGGTACAGAAGCGAAGAATACATCAATGATACCTTATAGACGTAACAGAATATTAGCTACATAAATCGATACATATGCATATGTAAACACCTAACTTTCATGCATGTACCCTATGAGCAATGAATGCAGCTGACTTTTAAAATTTGTATTTAAAAAAAGGGTGATTACTTAAAAATAAAGGAATTGTGATAAAGGTAATAAAAACCGGCAAATATATGTGTTTATAATTTAATACTAATTAATTTGAAGTATTTGCATGTTAAACTACAAGTATCATCTGTATTGAGAAACCAACAGAAGTAAAATTAGTCAAGTAGTAAAAGCTTGAATAAGAAAATTAATGACTCTTTGACATAAGCCTAAAATAAAAGAAGCCTAAATGATGCCTAAATGAAATAAGAAAAATTTGAGCACGTATGCTTATGAAAAACAAAATTCATTTTGCTAATTATTATAACAAATTCCCAATTGAATTCTACTTAAGTAGTAAAAATATTTTATTTAATATGATATTTTTGCCACAGATTCATGTATACAGAGTTTCTCATAAATTGGGGGAAATAAATTTGTTTAAAGAATAAAAATGCTAATAATTAAACATAGCAAATACAGTTTCCTGAATTCAATCACAGTTTTAACAAAAGATCATAATTGCAATCTTTCTCAACCTTCTTTGAATGCAACCAAAAAATAGCTTATTCTCATCACCTTCTCTGACTTTTATCAACTAATCATACCCCTAAACTTAAGATTTCTTTGAAAATAAGCAATTTTTTTAGATAATACAAGCATTGGAGAATTACATGAACAAATCAACACGGATTTAGGCTTTAATGTTGATTTTGATTTGAAGTCAAACAAATATATAAGCAGAGAGCAAGATATTTTTTCATATAAAAAACTTATCAAATCAAATAAGAACAGGAATTAGTAATACAGCATTCAGTAAGAAAAAAATTCAATATTCAGTTTTTTGATGATTTACTATACATAATATTTTTTAAAAAAAACCTACATACTCAGCTAATTTCATCCAATGATTTGATTCTTCTGAAAGTACATGTTTATTGGGCCGTCTCTTTTTCTGAGCTGGCTCAGAATGAAAGCCTTTTAAAATTTTTGTTTCCATCAATAAGATTCCTGAATAAAAATAAAGCATATTTTTAAAACAATGATTAAGGAGATTTATAATTAAATGCATAATATTTGAAAATAATTATGAACACCAGCATACTGATTTAAAAATTTCTCATACCAACACTTTGTAGATTACTTCCAATACAAGCATTAAATACAGTCTCTACATCAAACTTGATACCTTGTACTTGATTTAAAGTTTCCTATGAAGATAATGATACAACAAACCAAAATTATACAAATGAATTGTCTTCAAATTATCAATTACATTTGACACACTAAATTTTCATATAAATATAAATATTCTATTACATCAAAACAATCACGAAAATAAAGTATCTATTATATTAAAAATATTTTATTTATTTCAAATATTTGATAGCACTTTTTATACATTAAATTTTTTAAGAAGAAATTATTTTCAGAGATGAGACATTTAATATGCATATGTTAAATTTAAAAGACTTTTAATATATTGTTGGAAAATGTATTAAACTCAAAAGATCTTCAAAGGTTTTTTTATATATATATATAAAATGCAAAACATAATCCCCTTTCATTTGATATTCCCGAACCATGATACTGATTTTAGAAAACATTAGACTGATAGAATTAAAAAATGTCATTATACACAACACTGAAGTGCTGTTGAATTAGGGATGGACAACATAAAAAAGACAAAAATGAAGAGAATAGAGCACTATGCAAATATGCTCTATAACTTCATTATATTATTTTCATTTTGCACATAAGTTACATCTGTTATACATAATTAGATATATAGCCATTTACAGAAAGAGCAACAAAATCAAAAGAATTCACAATTATTTAATCTTAATACAAATAAAAATTAGTGTGGCTATATATGTATGTTTCACATCTACTCCTAAACAACAGGATTGCATTCAACCAATTTATTTTAAAAACTATCAATTTGTCAAAATTTAAAAATTAGTTAAATATTTAATTAATTAAAAAATAATTAAAATTTTAAAGTAACTTCAGTGGAAATATTTTTTAAACAGTAAGTCAAAAGTAAGCCAAAGGTAGTTTATAAACCAATCATTAACCAAAAGTAGTTCCTGTATTTGAAATAATATACATGAAAGAATTTTAATTCCAAGAAATGTTAGGTATATCAACAAGTAGAGAATAAACTGCAGATATTTGACAGATGCATTCAATTTTGAAAACTGAAAATCTGCAATCTAGGATATTAATATGATAAGAGAGATAATACAAATGAAAGTTCTAATACAACATATTGCATAGAATATGCATCCAAGATTAATCACAATTTTTCAAGGCATAATTTTTTTAAAAAAATTGTATAAACTGCATCATTTACGAAGCATTTCTTCAAAGATAAAACAAATATCCAAAATATTCAGCATTAATAGTTTTAGTTAAATTATTATAATGCAAAAATTATATTACAACTATAACAATATATGTTTTTTAAAGCAAACTAACCAAACAAAATGACATAACATTGGGAGTGTACAAATAGCTATTCTGAAATATTTTATCAAAACAGGATGCAATTTCATCATAAAAAGTTTCAAGGTATTCAGGAAGCTCTTTTTGTACATAGTTGCATACAGCCACAAGCAGAGATTTGAATAAAAGTTTTGAAATCACACCATCATTCTGGAGAAGAAAAAAAATGTAATTAATAAACAAAGACGTTTTTCATAAAAATTCAATACACTTGCATTTATGCACATAAACAAATGCTTGCAAAAATCACAGAAATAAATTCAGAATAAAATTAAGAAATAAATGTATACCAAATTTACCTTATTATTTTGAATTGCAAAATAAAAAATAAACAATAAGCCTCACCATTGCTAATGCTTGAATGGGTTTAATAATCTCAGAATTACTGATTTCAATATCAGGTAGTTCTCCTATACGATACTGTCTATACATAACAACTTGTGCATCTCGTTGATTTTGTTGTTCTTTTCTTAGTTCCTGTAAAAAAAAAATTACAACAAAAGATTATGAGAAAATATGGAGTTTTCTATACCTGTTGAAAGTTTATCAAATTGAGCTTTCGTTATCCTCTATAATTTATTGTTATGTAATAATATTGAAAATTATTGTAAAGGATTTAAAGAAGGATTATCATGAAGGAAGGATGAATGACAGTATCGTGCGTAGATAACTATTCATAACGAAAAGAAGAAAAAATTAGTGCTTGCACTAAATATTTTCTATTTATTTTATCTAACATTAATTGGCATCGATGATAATTTTATTTTGTTTGATATATTTGCGATTAACTCCAAATGATTCAAATCTCTTTCGTAAAGCCTTCCGCAGGGAAGTGTTCCGATCCTTTTTGTCATTTTCATGAATGATCTCTTTGAAACATTAGACAAAAATGTCGAGTTTCCCATCGTTGATGATGATATTTTTATTTATTGTTCTCATCCTTCAATGGATTATATTAAAACTAAATTGCAAAATACATTGGAAAATATTTATAAATGGTGCTCTTACTATAAAATTTCCATTATCGCTAAAAAAAGTGCTGCAATTGATCTTCAAAAAAAAAAAAAAAAAAAAAAACGTTAACTTTTACTTCTGTATATAATGTATGGTGGAATTCCACTTACATGGAATGAACAGATCGAATATCTTGGAATTCCGTTAGCTAAAACTAATCAAAATAGCAAAATTTTAAACTGTCTTAGAAATAAGGCTCTTAAAAAAAATACAAGGCTTCAAAATTTTAGGATTCAGGAGACACGGCTAAAGAACAAAAAATGTAATCACAATCGTTAATAACAGCATACTTGGTTTATTCTATTACAATAGTCCCATCATTAACAAATTCTCTGAAACGCATCTCAAATGCTGTAATACAATCCTAACAATGGCGCTGAAAATAGCACATGGTGTCCTCATCTGCACCCCAATACTATTTTATTAAAACTTTCAGGGTAAGAAATATTTTCAGAAAAAAATTAAACGCCTTGCAATCCATTACATCCAATTTTTCCAATAGATAATTTACCTCATCTTTAACCAGCAATTCTGATGAACTAAATGTCCTACTGACTGAAAAGGATGAAGAAATGCTCAAAGTTACGTTTCAAACCCTTAATTGCTCTCCGAAATATCTAATAAAAATACCAACTTTTCCCCATTCTAACCTCTATCTTTGTGAAATTTTTCTGAATGATTTCAGGTTACAAAACAGAGAATTTACAGCTTCTGTCATCGCAGCAAACTTCACTGAATGCATCCAGAACACATTTCACCACTGTTGGTTCAAAATCACAGCTCTTCACCTCAATTGTTGGTGTTTCTAGTTTTCAAAAATTTATTTATCGCATTCATGCCACAAACTCCATTTTTACAGCTGAAGTTTTAGCGATCTGTCAAGCTCTGGATGAACTGAGAGTCCTAAATAAGGATATCCTAATTCTTTCGGACAGTTATTCCGCTTTGATTAAATTTAAAAACATCAATTTCCATTAGTCTAAAATTAATCAACAACTAGCCTCAAAAATTTACACAAGGAAAAAATCTGAACCAAAAAATTATCTTCTTTGGGGCCTGGCCACTTTAGTATTGCATGGAATGAAAAAGCAGACGCTCTTCCAAAAGCAGTCAAGGAATCTACGCATAGAGTAGATTTCCCCGGAGGATATGAACTCCAATCTGAGAAGGAACTCTACCGAAATTTCCTCAAATATTATCACAGAAGCAAATATCTAGCTGTGATTGGGGATTTCCCAGACATTAGCACAATCACTAATTGGACTAGAAGTATGCTGTAAACTTATAACTTAAACAAGATAAACTTATTGCAGGAGTGATTTGTAAAATGATCTTTACTCCAAATCTTCTTCACAGGTTCAATCTCTCAGACAACATCTTGTGCAATGAAGACAACAAACATTCCCCACATCTTGTTAAAATGTTCAAAATATGCATTCTATAGCGAAACACTCTAGAAAAAACTCGCCATATTTCTTTTTCGTTTCATTTATCTCAAGCTCTCGCAAGCAAATATCATCTAAGCATCTTTATTCAAGCCCTCAAGTATTTTGATATATATTAACTGTAACTTTTCTCTCCTATTGGATAACAGCCTTTGTTGCTATACCCCTCACCGTTTACAAATATTCAACTCCGAATGATATATGCCGATTGCCGTTTACTGTTTGTATTTTGCCACTTATAAAATATTGTTGAATAATAGAGACGCATGAAACAATTTGTTTGTAAATTTTATTATGTTTAAAATAAATACTAATAATTGTACTATACCTATAACCTTCATGCAAGTGCATGCAAAATTTTATCGCAATCGGATGAATGGTACGAAAGCATATAAAATATGAACAAACAAAAATTCATTTTTATATATTAGATGTTAATATATCAAGGATATTTTATTAAATATTATGGAGTGTAAAAGAACTAAGGCAATATAAATTTTTAAAATGCACATTTACTGATTCAAACAATGTAAAATATAATTTTTATGACATTTTTCCAATTTAATTCCTAATGGTTCAGAAATTAAGAATTGCACCATAATTAGAATGGACATCAGTATTTAGGGTTACTATACAATATCTACATTATTTAGCATAAGTTTTTCTACATAAAAAGGTAGAGATAAAATTATAGGTAAGAGGAGAATGGAGGATCCAAAAATAAATTAAAAATTAGACAATTTTAGCATATCTTATAGTATGCAAACAATGAGAGAAATGGGGTTTTTTTTTTTTGGTATTCTAATACAATGAAGAAAACTGAAATTTTGCATCATAAAAAAGAAAATAAATAATAGAAATTTTTTATGCTTATGATTATTATTACTGAAAGATGCAGTGGACAATATTGGCTTAATTATTTACTATTAACATGGAAAGTAATAAAATAGCTCCAAATATATTTTGTCTATGTAATTTGCAAGGCCAAGTATAACACATATAATCTATACAGGCTACACAGGCTGAAAATTTCTAAATATTAACAAATCAAGCTTATAAAAATTCAAACCCACACTCTATTTTCATTGGGCAAAATACACTTGTCAAGACTTACTGTAAGACAAATTCTAAAGCTTAATAAATTCACAGAGAAAAAAAAATTCAAGTAAATAATTTTCAAACTTAATTTTCATATTCTATATTAGGTGGGCATAAAATAACAAGAATAGTAAAGCATGCGGCAAAGCACTCTTAAAAAAAATTATTATCAAACCAAATTATGAGCAATTATATTATGTTGAAACAAAAATAGTCATTCTTAAAAAAAATCTATAAATTATATAAGTAACTCTGACAGAATGTTCATGTTTATTCCAAAATCCATACTTTACTAGAAGAGAATTGCATCAAAAATATTAAAAGGGTTAGTGTAGGAGGTCACAGTTAAATTGATATGAGAAGTTAATTAAATTTATAGGAAAAGAATATGTAATTTTTTTAAGCTGTGAAATTCTTCTTTGCTTCAAAACATATTATACTGAGTTACATAATATAATGAATTATAATATTAACCATATATATATATATATATATATAATTAAACATGTTATTTTATAAACTATTTATGCAGTCTTAATTTATATAGCATATTCCCTGTATTACTCATATAGCTACATTTCATGGAGTTGATTTTTTTTAAAATGTCTATTCAAAAACAGAAATATTTTTTTTTCACAAAAAGCAATTCTCCCTCCAAAATTATGCAACAAAATAATGCTGTTAAGGCATAAAACATTGATTTTAACATTTTTTTTTTTCCTTCCTTGATCATCTACCTTTCAGTTTCTGCAAAGATATTTTACAGTAATCGCATATTTTTTCAGAGCTATATACTAAAGAGAATATATATATGAATGGTGAAAAAGAAAAATGTCACACAGTTTGAGAAAAAAAAATATAATATTGCATGAAGTAAAGTCAATATTGAATATCAAACATTTCGTAGCATTAGAAAGAAAAATCAGAATGGATTCCAAAAATCTTTACTTGCTAATTGTCTGTAACATCCATCCTAAAACACCTTTAAGCCAAAGTTTCAAACTGAAGAATAACAAACATAAAAAAAAAACTATTTAAAGGATCTATGTAAGTATTTAGTGTACAGTCAGCAAAGTATGACTTCTAGATTTTTTTTTCAGAAACTTTAACCATTAATTTTTTTTTTTAAATACAATTTTATTTAACCATTCTATTTGCTTAAAGACATTTCTAGAAGAAGTTTCAAAAGAAATAAGCCAAAAAATGCAATTAATTTTGTGGCAATTTTGTAGGATTTATTATGATACTAAATTATCAAAACTAAAAATCCCATTAAAAGAAATGTCCAAATTATTATATACCATTCGGCGATCTTGTCGTTTAAGTTCTCGTCGAGCAAATGAATCTGAATCACTGTTTTTATCTTTATAAAATCTTCGTCTTAGCATCAAAGTAGCAGACTTCCTTTCTTCTAGACAATGAAAAAAAATTATTAATTATCACAAAACTACTTTGATATGAACAAAACATTCAGGGAAAAATATGTTTAAATCAATATGAATTATAAATATTAGGATGCATTCATCTATACAAAATTTTAATTATTTTGATCAAGATACAATTATTTCAATTTTAATAAACTGTTGAAATAAACTAAAGAAAATTCATTTTATATCAAATTTCACATTGCTGAAATAAATATATTTGTTTTATGGATCAAAAGGTCAAAACTTTTGGGAACTCTTGAAAAAAATTTAACTCTGAAGTTAATAACTTACATCATAGTTTTTTGCTTTTTTTTTTAAGTAATAGCTAAAAACTAAAAGCTTTGGGAAGTTAATTTACTCAATAATGAAAAAAAAATATGAATAGACAGATAAGTAGCATTTTGTTAGATAAGGTTATAAGGAAAAGTGAAAATTTATAGTGAAACATTTTGCAAATCATAACTTTTTTCAAATCATCAACCACATCAATTGCAGCATCACAATATCTTCTCATAGATTGAAATAGTGTTTCTTTTTAATTCTGCAGCTGTTATTATCTGAACAAATAACCACACAAAAAAATTAATTTGTAATATCTTCAAATTAAAAAAACAAAGCTTTTTAGGGACAAAAATTCTATTTTAATATGATTATTTCTCTAATTGTAATCATTTTTTAATCAATTTAAAAATAACTTATAAATCCTTCTTTTAATTATAATTATAAACCTATTTTACAGTTCGAAAAATTCATTAACTCCTTCCTCCTGCTACTTTTGCTTTGAAATTACTTCCTACATTTTTAACTTTGCTTTTGTTACATAACTTTTTGAACTTCTTGCATAGTTTCTATTGATATGTGTGTAGTAATTTATCTATAAACATATTATTTTTTTAAAAAAAATCGCTGCAATTTCTTCACCAGTTTTATATAATTTCTCTCATATCTTAGTACTTTTAAAATTTTAATACTCTCAATTATGTCTATGTCAAGCTCCTAATGTGTGTGAATGAAAGTAATCTACACCAAGACAAAAATATTTCCACAATAAATAAACATAGCAAAGTATATTTTCAAAATACATAAAGGCATTTGTAAAGTTCTCATTGTATCTTACTCTGGGGAAATTATTTACTTGGGAGATGTCTACATTTTGTACTTGCTGAATTCTGTTTTAATATCATTTTAAAATATCTTATTATTAAAATCTTCTGCTTAATGAATTAATTTTCTTAATTCTATCTTTACAGCAGAAGCTGTAGCAATTTGTTAAGCCATTGACAACCTCTTAGAACCAGTGGGGGGTTAATTTTACTGAGAGGAAGTTAAAAAGTTTATCTTTCAAATCACCAAGAGTTATTCATAGAAAAGTCAAGACAATCTTAGAGTAAATCTAAACCAACATGTCACATTAGTTTGAACTTCAGGACATTCAAATATTTCTTGGAATGAAAAAATGGATTCCCTCAGCAAAATGGTCAAGGTCTTCATATTTTGAATCAATTATTGTTGAAAATATTAACAGACATTATCAGAAAATTTCACTTCATATTTTATACTTAGTATCAAGAAATTCTAGTGGATATTCCTTTCTTTCATCCTAGCCTTAATGAATAAATTTGGAATTTATTCATTAAGGCTAACCCTTATTGTTCCTTCAATAACGAAAAATATGACAGTGATCATATTCTCTTGCCCTGTTTGAAACATTCAACTCATAAAAGAAATTTAAATTAGAACAAGAAACTTGAAGCCCAAACAAGCTTGATATTAATCAGTAATAAAAATAGTTTTTAAAAGTTTTCCTCCAAAAAAAACTATTTTTAATAAGTTCCATCTGCAAATTCTTTTTGGATTAGTGAAAGCTTTTATTTCTTGGCATTATGGAATGATAGCCTGATTTAATAAAGAGATATCCCAATTAGTAAGTAAATTTTAAAAAAAGAAGCATTAAGCCTCTGAGACAAAAAAAAAAACTTTAAGTTGCATTTTTCTGACATTGTTAATCTTTTAAATTAAAATTTAATCTCTTAAAAATACCACTATAAACATAGAAACACCATGCCTCTCCCACAACCAATTATATGTAACCAAATTATAGAATGGGAACTCAAATCTTTATATGCATAAGATCAAACATTGACACTAAAAATGTTTTTTTATCCAAATTCTTTAAAACAGTAATTAATTAGGAGGATGAGGTCCAAATCCTTTACACATTGAATATAAAAACTATATATTTTAGAACTATATGTGGCTCAAATTTTTTACAGTTATAAATAAACTCAGACCATTACCATTTTTAAAGCTGACATTAGCTGCAATAATTTGAAGCATGATTTCCAATCAACTCTCTTAAAAATTCTGCTAATTGATAGGATTCAAATGAAAGAAAGAAATAAAGCTATTTTCAGTGGGCCTGGCCAGGAATATTTTCAGCATTGTATGCTCCCTGTTCATTCTAATAATTTGATAAGCCCATTTAATCCTTTGTATTTTTATGTATTTCATGATATCGGGTTTCTTGTAGGCACAGTAAAGTTCTAAATTTGAGCATCTGTGCAAGCACTATCAACTTGTATTCCTCCAAAAATAGCTCTTAGTATTTGCCATTCAGAGATACCAAGGGCATTTTTATCTTAAGTGATTGTCCAAGTTTCTAAACAGTATGTGAATATAGGTTTGATTAGATGTTTATAAATTAATAACTTTGTTTTTTTCAAAATTAAATTTGATTTTAGATATTTCTTTAATCCATGAAAGCATCTATTGGCAGCTTTAATTGTCCTCTGTATATCAGGTGTGATATTGTTATTAATGTTAATCTCAAAACTCAGATACATAAAGTTATCAACTTTCTCAAATTTATAAGTACCTATGTGCAGGTGAGTAGCAGAGTCTGTTACGCTTGTGTATTGCATGTATTTAGTTTTTCCCGGTTTATAGTAAGATGCATTTCACCTGCTTCACATTTAACCTGTTAGGAGCCACTACACCTTTAAAATGATGTCTTGCTAAAAGGTTGTACTTGTTTTGTTCACCATAGTAATACATCCAATCAAAAAGTTACCTTTTCTTAATAAAATATCATGCTATACAAGAACAAATACCATGTAAAAATTTCCATGATCTAGTTGCTTCATAAAAGAAAATAATTTGGTAAGCAATATTATTGTAAAGAAATAACATAAAAAGGCAACATCTTATTCGAATTTATAGCAATTTAAAGAAATAATTTCTTTCATTTTAAGTGATGGAACTCTTGATATCATGCATATACTCTACAAAGTTAAAAAATGTTTTAAATAAGAACAATTTAAAATTCAGAAAACATTTATATGTTTTACATTTTAAGAGCATTTATATATTCTGCAATAATACACCTAAGAAATCATATAAGATGGAAAATCGTACAACTTACGTTTTTCATCACTCTTTTTAGTTTGCATTGTCCTTAAAAAATCTCTTTCAGATAGCTTTGTATCATTTTGATTAGCAATTAAAAGAGATTTTGACATTGAGCTAGTTGTTTCATATCCAGACTCAAATGAAAAGTTTTGAGATTCGAAAGTATCTGCACTTCCAGTCAACCAATTAAAGGTGTTCTGCTTTCTAAGATCTAAAATAAGATAATGGCTTTAATACTATATTGTGCAATAAAAAATACATATCATAACTTTGCCATAATTACAGATCAGAATATATAAAAGTGAAATTTCTAAATTTCCTTTAATTATCAAATGTGGCAACAATCAAGCAAATGTCATTAATATCTACTCAGTTCTGAGCTTTAGTTAATGAATATATTCATAAAGGCTTACCATAATATTTCCTTACAATAAATCATAAATCTTGCAATAGATAAGAAAGCAATTATTTTATTCATTTTAATTAATATTAATTTTCTTTAAAACTATTTTGTTTTGCATCTAAATTACACGCATGCAATTATATCTCTTGCAGAACTTATAATTTACTGCAACATACGTTTATCAATAAATAATAATAATTAAGATTATTTTATAAAAATTATTAAGATTGGCAGCTTATGGAAATAATGAAATGTAATCATAAATGAATACATTACAAACAACAATATGCGATTGTAAAATCAAGCAGGCATTTTCTTGAATTACTAAATTTATTTATGATTTTAAAAATTTATAAAATAATTTTGCTACAAATAAAATAAATACACATATTTTTTTCTATATATCAATTAACAGATTACTGTGCAATATGAATAATTTTATTTAAAATCATGGAATTCATTGACATCTTAACCAATTAATTCAACAGCATATCAATTTTTTGATAATTTAAATTATTAAAGAGTATTTCATTGATTGCATAAATATTTGTTTTAATACAAAAGACTTTAATATCAATTTTAAAAAGACATCCACCACACCAATATCATTTGATTTCTAAAACAAGTGTTCAAAATTTTGGGAATATCAACTTTTCATCAAAAACAGCAGTAAAGACTATTGTAACTAAATGATTTCTACATCAACTTACAATTTGGCAATTTATCTATTCAGAAATATTAATTTTAATCCTGCGGCAATTTTTTATAATTAGCATATTTCAACAAATAATAAAAGAGATTATAGAAATCGGTTTTCATTTCAGTATATTTATCCAATAATAAATCATTTAAACATGTACTTGTTCTGACAAAAGTAGAAACAAATAAATGCTTGAATGATTTCTTTCTTTCATACAATGTTTTTTTTAATTTTATTAAAGTTAATTTTCTTAAAATTATTTTACCTACACCAGAATATTTTTAACTGTTGTATACAATTCATTTTTTTACTAAATATTCTATGCAATTGCAAAAATATAGACTTTCTAAAAAATGAATTATTATCATTTTTTAAAACTTAATTATTACCATAATTTATTGATTGCTTACAGAAATCATTTCAGATTTTATTTTATCTTTTCTTCAATGATGTAGAAATTACAATTACCAAAATAAGTAAATAAAAATTACATATTTCATAGCAATTATTTCAAATAAAATAAAAAAAATATTTTACATTCCAACAGGTAATTGAGAGAGTCACACAAAAATGCTTGAAAATAGTGTAAAATTTCATTAAAAAAAAGAATGTGTTTTTAAAAAGCAACAACAAAAAAAAAATATCACACCTTTATCTACTTCCAATGTTTCTGTAAATGCAAGATTCTGCTGAGTAGCTTTTATCTTCGCATCTTGGCCATATGTACTTGAAGTATATGAATCCAAGGACATTAAACTTGAAAATGTAGAAGAGGCAGATTCAGTAAATAAAGGTGTCATAGCCAAATGTCTTTTTCTCCATGATGTTTGAATTTGATAAGCCTTATTGAAAAAACAAACATTCAAACTATAATTTTACAACAATAATACAAAAGATAAAGCTTTAGGCATATGAACAATTATTTCACTGTAGAAATTTTTTAATATCTAATATGTTCTGATATATGTTCACATTTGCATTAGTAATAATTGTAATTTAATCAAAATCATCAATGTAAAAATGGAACTGATTCTTTACAAATTATAACTTCATCTCAATTTTTGAATTACACAAAAATGTCTATAACTGGAATCTGTGCAAATCAATTAGAAATTACATTTAGACTTAAAAATAAACTGTTAAAATAGAATCAAAAATATCTATGAATCTGTATTTTAATTGATACAAATATTTATAGATATTTTTGATTCCTGTTAATATGTATGAAATGTTTAAACATTTCACACATTTTCTAAATATTCTATAGAAAGCCAAATATGCAAATGTCAAAGTATGAAATTCATCTACAGTGCAAGAAAAATAGCTTGTTTCAAAAAAGATGGATGAAATTATACTAGAAGAGGAATTAAACCAACATGACTACATGCTTACTAAAGAAATTTCCATTGCTGCTATCTAGCATGAGCATTTAAAGTAAACCTGTGATGGCCATGCATGCACAAAGTGACGTCAAATAATTCTTACTTTTTGCGGTCATATTAGTAAACATGATATTGATATTCTGTGTACTTTTTGTTTCTAAGCTAACAAACTGCTTAAATAATACTGTTATCATGACCATACTTTACCTAAACAGCATTTGTCATGCTACAGAATGTCTAGGCATTATATGCACTCTCTAGAGAAAGTGTATAAAGATTCTCATATTTCATGCTTTCTCTTAAAATGCCCAGTATTCTATAAAGTGCTTAAATATTCACAAGAATATTGGGATTTCATATATTGCTAATAAATTGAACAAAATGCAAAAAAGAAAAATAAATTTACAACAAAGATTTTACATGCATTCAATATAGATAAATAGTGGGTGTTTGATTTAGATCTCACATCCAAGCTCCAACTAACTAAAAATGAAATTCTGCTACCTGATCATTGGGGTTGATATGCAAACATCGAAGGAGAAATTATTTTGAATAAAAATAGTAAAATTATTCCAAAATAAAATATTAGCAATTTTAAAATTACATTTGGGACCTCAGAGTTTTAAAAAAAATACATATAAAGTTCATGTAGGATACCAGGTTTAGATATTTCATGAAAGTGCTGAAAAACAATGAGGCTTTTACTACTTCCAAAGAAACAAAATATTTGTATATTAAATAGGTCAAAATTCATGCATTCCAATTTTTATGAAATCTTTTTTTCATACTGTATCTTGATCTTTAAATCTACTGTTGTATTGGTTCTCATCCAGATCTAATCTTTACAATCACACCAAAACATATTATTTGCTTCATTTTATAAGAAATAAAATTTATTAAAAATACACCAGAGCAAATTTTTAGAACAATAACTTTGTGTATTCTAGCGAAAAGATTTCATGAGACAAATCTGGTGTAGATAAATGGTATCAAATAACATATTCCCATTTTTTAATAAAAATTGTGATAAAAATATCCCTAAAAATTTCAATCCCTTTTTAAAAAAATATATTGCAAGAAAATTAAATTTAATCAAATATATATAGAAACATACTTTATATTTTTCATGAATTTGAATAAAATAAAGCATAAAATTTATTATTTCACTGAAATGGCTTACTTGAAAATTGCATTGAGATAAAGGATGATCAAAAACTTTGCGTTTAAAATCTGGGCTAATAGATGTTCTCTCAAGCAGTAGAAACGTTGCATACTGTAAAAAGAACTCCTCTGTAACAGGTGAGAACATGTTTTTCATAAGAGCAAGCAATCTTTCTTTTGTACCACTAGGTAACCTTTTCTCATTGCTCCAAAAATTATCAACTGTAAGACTAAATGAGAAAACAGGTGATAAATTTTAATTGTATCAATAATACTTTATTAAAAATGGATTTAATTCATTTTTTAAAAAACTGCAATTCAAATTTATTCTTATAATACATGCCATATGTTAAAACTAAGTTTTCAAATAAGCCAGGAGACGAAGATTAATTCCATTTGTTTGAAAATATACAGAATTCTCTCAGAAATTTCAATCTCTAATTTTATAAAATATACAAATATAAGGATGGAAAGGAATTATCCTGGAGAGACATTTCAAACAAGAAGTTGAAAAGTTACATTAAAATGCAGTTGATGATAGGAAATTGAAACTGACTTTTCTCCACCTAATTTCTATATTATCTCTAGCAGCTATTAAAAATGCTTCAGTACAAAAAATTTTCATTATGATATAGTGGCAATTTATTTAACTAAGAGAGAGTAGATGTTAGGGAGAAATAAAAATTTAACCCCCTCTTCTCCCACTATTAGATTTCTATATCCTTTGAATTGTATGTCCCCATTTGAATGAGACTTTCGCTCTTCCAGTAATGTATTTCTAGCCCAATCAAATCCAATAAAAATTATAACTTGAGTTTTTCTTTTCATAAGATAACACATGCAAGGTATTATACACATATATATCTATATGAATTATGGGTGATTTTGAATTATCGGAGTATGAATGTTGAAGCTCTACAGAAACTTTTCTGAAGTTGTGCTATGAGAATCATTCCAAAGACAGTATTCTTACAAGGAATCAAATTAAAACTGCACATTGTGTGGTAGACATTTTTCAAATATACCAAGAAAATAAGGAGGCAGGAGAAAAAGGAATATTCATTTAATTTAATGAAATATGTGAACTTGAGGGAAAAAATTTCAGATTTGAAAGTTCTGTTCAGATAATGCACAATTTAAAGAAAAACATACAGCTGTTTAACCAGGTCTTATTATATGCAGCTTATAAAAATTTTTAATGCAGCAGCATCCAAAACTTATACAGTACAAAAATGAAGGTGCAATAATTTTTAAGATTACAATGTGGAATAATGCGTATTTGAAGCATTTAATTTTTTGCTGCTTAGATAATAATGACAAATATAATATTTAGTTTATAAAATAAATGAAATCTGTAAATTTGTGGGGGGGGGGGGAATATTAGATTTGAAAATTCAGTAGAGATAATACACAATTTAAAGAAAAGTATACATATATTAAAAACATACAGCATTTGATCAGGTCTTATTATATGCAGCTTACAAAACGTTTAATGCAGCAGCATTCAAAACTCATGCACTGCAAAAATGAAGGTGCAATAATTTTTAATACTGCATAGTACAGTAATGCATACTTGAAACATTGAATTTTTTGCTGTTCAGATGTTTATCCTGAATATAATATTTAGTAAAATAAAAAAAGTGTAGCTGTTTAAGCTGATCATTTTTGCATAATATTACTATTAAATGTTTCAACTTTATTTTTATTTAATTAGTTTTATGCAAAATTTCAATTTTAAGTGCATATGCATTTAAACACTTAAAAAGTATGGATACAAAATAAAGGTAGAAATTTCATTTCAATTTTTTAAAGTAAGTAACATTAATTGCTGGAAATAGAAACAGTCAAAATTAGGGGTTGACAAAATCACTGTGCATGTACATGTGTGTGCATATATATAGCAGATAAATGACAGCGATGCCATGAGTACATTGCTGTCATATATAGCAGATAAATATTGATGGTAAATCATTTTTTACATACCGAATTGTTGCATCTGAATCAGCCAAACCAAGAAGAAGTGTTTCTTGAGCATATTTAGTAATTACTTTTTCTTTTGCACCTTCATTATCACTAAAAATGGAAACATAATTTCACTATTATAAAATCAATGGTTTGTCATGTTTACTGGCTAAAAATTCTACATGAATAGCATTTAGTTCAGTTACTAATAACTATTTTTAAAATTTCAAATTCATACAAAATTTAATATTTCTTTAAAATTTTGGTGCTTGGACTGTATTATAAAATCTATCAAATTATTACCATCTATATTTCCTATTAAAACCTTTCTTCTATTTTCCTTTTTTTAAAAATGCTTTAAAAGAAACTGCCAAAAAATTTCTATCCTATAAATTCTTTTAAACTTTCGTAAGTTGAAAAAAATATAAAGAAAATAGTATTTTAAGATTTAAAAACATGCAAAAATTTTAAATCAAAACTTAGATAATACATTTTTAACAAAAAGTTTAAAATTTTGAAAAGATTATAATTTGGATTTAAAGAGAGAAAGAAAACATTTCATAATATTTAATAAATGACTGTACTCATCAGAATTTAAAACTTCATCATTTGCATTCATACTACTGAAGACAAGTGCTGGTCAATAAAAAAGAAAAGATATGCACTTAATGAGTTGAAATATTGAATCTTTTAGTGATTTTTTATTAAATAGTACCTGATAATTATGGCTAGTACAAAATTAAACAAATATAAGCAAATTACAAACTCATTTATTTCAGATTAATCAATTTTTCAGATCAATTCAGATTTTATCAATTTTTATTTTCAGATTGTTTTATTTTTATTGTGAACTGTTAAATACTTGTAATGGTTTTATAAAAAAAATTGAAGACATTTTTGAATGGAGAAAAATAGCTTAATACCAAATAAAAAGTGATGAAAACTCAATAATTTAGTTGCCAGCATTTAGAAATTTTTGGTTAAAATAACCTTTCTAGTCCCTTTTTAAAATTTTATGATAAATGTGTATACAAGATTCATGATCATGTAACAAAGATTTTAAACTATATATTTCATATTTCTAGATATATTAATATATTTTACAGTTATAATAATAATTATTATTATATCCATTTAGGTAATAAATAGCAACAAAAATACATAGGAGAAAATCTTACAGTTTTAAAAAACTGTATTTAAAATTGGTTTTCAGGATTTTAAGTTTTAAAAAAAAGTATTTTCCACCTTTCTCATAAGTTTCTCAATAAACATAAAACAGCATGAAATGAAATGGTAATCATTTAATAAAAGCATAATAGTTCAGAAATGCAATTCGAACTAATTAAGATCCAAAAACACAAGATTAAAAATTATATTGATACTGACTTTCAAAAAGAATTAACATTATGTATTGATATTCACCTTTTGTCAGTATAAAAATTATAATAAAATTATATTTTTAAAGTATATATACTATATCTATAAAATAGAAGTGTAATGTAATTGTAAAATACAATAAAATATAACATTAAAAGTAGGAAAGAAAGCCTATTTAAATTATTATTTTGTTTATTTAGCTTATATTTTGATTTAGCATGTTTGCACAGTATATATTATATATATATATATATATATATATTAGAAAATTGATGTTCTATAAAATTTATGCTTAATGAGGTACAAAAAAATTATAAAGTTAACAAAAGAATAAAAAAGTACCTGAATTTCTCAAACAGCAAAAATAAGATTTTATACAATGCAAGTCGATTAGAAACAGAAGGTTGAGCATGGATATTAACAATGCCTGGCAAAACATGAAGAATATCATCACAAGACAAAACAGGGATAAGTTTCTCCAAAGTTTGTAACAATAATAGCTGTGCTGTTTCCTCCCTAGAACAATAAAATAATTTAAACTAATTTTAAGTCAAGGAAAAATTATATAAACTAATAAAATTAATTTATTATTATTAATCTAGTTTTATATGATTTTATATGCACAAGCATGTGATTACAAAATGGGTATTAATTTTGAACTAAGAATGAAAATGAAGAATTTTTCATATGCTAAAAAATCTAATGAAGTAAGACCTTAAAATAATACAGATTAACATATGTTTCTTCCATAACATAGAAACATTTTATTACTCAAATTGAAGCCTATTTTATAACCTTACTTATAATTTTATTGCAGTTATGTATTGATCATAATTCTAAAGTTTGTTCAAACATCTCCAGTTAACTAAAACTAGTGTGTGTTTGTGTTGCTGTGGATGTGTGTAATAAATTCAAATAATTAATATTTTTTAATGAATTCTATTTTTAGCCAACTGATTCAAACTTAAGACACACTGCTAGTTCTCAGTTGTGTAACCTTTCAGCTGTTCCTGTTCCTGTCCAAAACTGTTGTAAAAACACTTCTTTTTTTTTTAAATTTTAGTTTCCAATTTACTTCCAAAATTGAGGGAAATTCTTACCATACTCTTAAAAGTTGTCACATTCTTCTTTTATTTTCATTTTGCTTTGAAATATTTGTCTCAAGTAGTTATTTCATCTTTAATCCAATCAGAAAATTTACTTCAATTTTTAAATAAACTAATTTATGAATTTTCATTAATACTGCATTTTTCTCAAGATGATTCTACTGAACAATACTGTGTACTTGTGTTTCATATAAATAAGAAGAACAATACAAAGATTGTATATTATTTGTATTTCTTTAACTTGCATATATCTTAATATTTAAATAAATATTTCCTTTAATTCTAAATGCAGATCAAAGATCCTTTCCTGGCTTTTAAGGTTGGTGTTGGTGTAAGAGCATTCTTGGCTAAAATGCACCATCCTCCCTTTTTTAGAAAGTAAAAGGAAATTTGGATTTTTTTAAACAAATAAAAATAAACAAACTCTACAAAACAATTATTAAAATTAAGCAATATATATTTTAACAATTAGTAATCATCAAAATATTTATGACTAACACAAAAGACAAAACTTAAATATAAAAATGAATTACCTTTTTTCTAAATCTTCAAATAAACCTATAACTTTGAGCTCCTGATAGCCATTTTCAATATTATTTATTCTAGAGCATAATACTTGCAAAATATAATTCTTAAAAGAACTGTATACTCTGGGATACAAAAATAAAAGTCGAGGAATGAATCTGAAAGAAAATATTTAAAATATAAAGTAAAGCACAAGAAAAAAAAATTCTTTTAACAAAACATATGAACTTAAACATAATAATGAATACTTTTTAGTCTGTATTTCAAGATAAATACTTTTACATTATTTCCACTCAATTACAAAAATAGTGAAAAAGGAGTATATAAACTTCTAATTCTTTTTTTATTATTAAAAATTGTATTCCTTATTTTAATCAAAATTAATACTTTTTGGGTGATATCATTCATTTTTGTTTCTCTATACCTACGATTAGTTCATTTTATTGCTAAAAGGATATATATATGTGTGTAAATTGTTTCAATTTTCAGGCAATGAACTTAAGTAAATAAAGGATTTTTTTTTTTTAATAAGTCTTTTCTTGTTCAGTTCATGTCTTCAATCTTAAAACATGTCATGCTGTTGAATATTTAACAGAATAATTCTAAATTTTAAAAGGATAGTTAAAAATGGAAGACTGTCAAGATTAACTTATTACCGAGTTTCCAATGTAAATCACTTTGAACCACATGTTATTCTATAAATATAGTAATGTTGGAAAAAGCAGTTAATCATTGAAAATTGACATGCTCTACATGAAAAAGTCAGCTAAAAATCTTCTTTATTAAATAAAATTAGAGTAAAGAAAATAATGAATGGAATAAGAACATCTAAAAACCCAATGAACTACTTCAGTATCAATGGAATTACAATTTTTTTTTCCCCCTGCAAAAAACATTTCATTTCATTTTTATTGAATAACTACTCTTTTACAGTGCAATTTCTGGAAAATACAGTTTTAATTTAAAATTATTAAAGTACAATCATAAATTAATTTTTTTATATTACAAAAAAACAGTATGTTAAGTTGTTGCAATCTCAAAATAAATAATAAAAACAAATATATTCAAAAAGAGAACAGTTATTTAAATCAATTTAATCCAAAAATTTATTCCTTTAAAAATTGAATTCAGTAAAAGAAGAAATTAAAAAAAAAACATCTTTTGAAAATGAAGAATAAAAATATATGAATTAAATTTTTACTTCAAAACATTTTTAAATATTTAAATGATTGGTTTATTTCTCAATGTTGAATTTGAAAACAAAAGGCATTTTTGGATGAAACTTGTCAGATGACATACATGATCATAATATAAGCTGTTGCTTATTAAATTCCATGATTGAAATTTTTACATTCAAAACATTTTAGATATGAATTTCTGATAATTTCAATAAATTTCAAATTTATCTTAGTTAAAGAATATAACATCTTTTTATAATTTTTTGGACTATTATATTGATTTTTTTAACAATCTCCCTTTACATTAATCTTTAATCGCTTAAACAATCTTATAATTAGAATAAATCTTCAATCTAAATTAATTGAATCTTAGTCTTCTCTTAAACGTTTACAATCTCTCTCAAATCTTTTTCTAAAACATCTTTAACTTAAAGATTTAAGTCTATATTCTTTTAATCCTTAAGAGTTAAATTAGTAATTCTTTTTAATGTGGGTCTATTAATTTACCAAAAAAATTATTACTTTGTATTTCTCATATTATTTTTAAACAATCTTTCAAAGGTTTACAAAAACATTACTTGTCAGCAACAGCAGGACAAAATTCATGAATCTTATTCAAGCAATAAAGGAATTTTTCTTCTTCTTTGTTTTTCAAAGTCTCCAGTTGTTGTACAACTTTTATAAAAAATGGATTCTTTACAACATCCCCTTCATCCTTTAATACATTTTTAAGAGCAAGTGATACAACTTCTGCAGCAGATCCATACACTTCTTTGTATTTATGAGAGAGATTCTTCAGAAGAACAGAAAAATAACTAGAAATAAAGAAAAATGTTGGATTCACAATTATGAATTTATAACAATTTAATACCAGTAATGTATGAAATCTCTATACACATTTTCAAATAAATAGTGTAAACTTTATATATTTAGTTATTATCAAAACCATACATGAAAATACATATATTTTTATTTTTCAATATTTTAGATTGTCTTCCATTTTCAACATTTATAATTGTTTTTTTTAAAAATTAAACATTGCTGATCAATTAAAATGGGCTGAAATAAATATTTTGTCAATCCAATCGAAAATCACAGCTGTATAATCTCTTTAGAAATTATTAATAAACTAGCTTTCCAAAAATATTACCAATATTTTATAATCTTTTTTTTTAAAAAAAGGTTAATATGGTTTTATTTTTTTAATAGAAATGCATTTTATTTACAATGTTTACTAGATAATATAAGAGATTTTACTAACTAGTATGCAATTTTAAATAAATTTAACAATGGAATAGTATATTTTATGACACTTGTACAATTATTGTTTGTACAATTATTGTATCGCATTAAATGAAGAAGATACCATGAATTACATAATAATCTACCTTTGAGCTGATGCCATATCCTGAGAATTGAAGGGTAGAAAATCACAAGATAATACTACACCAAGCAACTGTATTCCAAACACATTCTTTTTACTCTCAGGGGTGAAATCATTCATCTTTTCATAAATTAGACTGAAAAGAAAGACATTTACTTAAACAAATACATTTTCACATAAAGAATACACTGAAACATTTTTCAACGAAATCCCCTGTTAATAAATTAATGACAAAAATATTTGACTGAAAGAATGATTAGCAAGATATATGAATAGATAGATAAGATTTTTTATTATTATTATTATTCATTTTTAAATAATTAGTTCCTTTCAAGTAATCTTACCAGAGATGAAAATTGTTTATTTAAAATGTTAAAAAAACCTTAAAGTAAGAAAATTCAAAAATTTTATTATTTTTTTAATTTGTGAAAATAATGCTGCCTAAAAATAACCAGCTACTTTTTAACAGTATTTAATTTCAATATGTTTTCCACATTTAATTCCGAGTTTAGAAAATGCAAGAATTAGCATTACTACAATTTAGAAATCATCTGCAAATGTCTTTTTTTTTATTTAATTTTTTAGAAAATTACTTTCATTCTAAAGACCTAAAGTAATTAACAGAACATGTAAAAAAGAAAAAGCACAAGACTTATTACAAGAAAAATTATCTCTAAGAAAAAGAAAAGAGTAAGAATGCCAAATGTTGTAATAAAATCTTTTGTTACGCATTGTTAGTCAATAAAAGTTGTTAGACAAAATTTATCTTATCTAAAATAGTTAAAGTAAATATAAACCTGTATTTTTCATATGTCCTGAAACTCATAAATTAAATTCATATATTTAAATCAGAAAATGAATCTGTCTGTCCATCACAATTTATCTCCACCAAAAGAATGAACAAACAATGGGGGGGCGGGGGGATTTATACATATCATTATGGCATCAATTTCTACAATAATTGCACTATTTTCAACTTTTAAAATAAGCTATTTCTTTTTTAAATAAGTAATAAAAATTAAAATAAAATTTGAACTTTTTTGTTGAATTTTTTCCCAATAATTAATTATAATACAAAGATAATTATATAACTATATAAAAATAAAGAGTAAATAATTATTTTTCCAATGATATTATTTAAATATTGTACAATGTTTTGTTTAAATTTTGCAAATTTTAAAACAACTTTAATTAGTGAATAAGGCTGTTTAAGGTTCCAGTGTTCCATTTCTACTAAAGTGAGAGAATTAGGAAGGGAAAAAAAAAAAAAAGGAATACGAAGGCAAAGAAACATTAAAAATAACAGACTAGTATTTCGGGCCAAGAAAATGAAAATGAAAGACACATAGCAATGATAATTGAGAAAAATTAATCCCAAATATAATCAATAAAGAATCAGAATCTATAATGAATAAGACCAGATGAAACTTGCATTTTATAACAGCAAAATATTAAATACTTTTAAAAATTAAATTCAGTCATAATTTTCCCCCCTAACAACAAAATGCACTTTAAAAAAAAATAAGCATCCCTCCCCTTTTCATGCAATGAAATATTTAGGAAATTTATAATTAAAAAAAACATAATTTACTTCAATTAATATGTTCCTTTCTACAATTAAAGTATGTTACCTGTAAGGTATTTCAAGACCATTTTTCCAACATTCAAGAAAAGTTTTGATTACTTCAAGGTTATTACGAAATATTTCTCTTCGAGAATGTTCACAGTTTCTTATCAGGAACTTCAAGACTTCATTAGCTTTTTGTATTCCATTTCCCTTGTAAATAGACAGTATAAGCATTTGAATTTACATAAAAGCAAATTTTAAAAAATATTATTATGATATTATTTCAGAAGGGCAGAAATAGACAGTTATCTAAATTACTAAAATAGATCATTGAGTCAATCTTTATGCAGAATTAAAACTATAATTTTAGCTCATTAATACATCTTAAAATAATATATATGAACAAAATAAAACTAATGTTGTTTTCCTCTTTCTACCTTATACTATACAAAATAATAATTTTTTTTAATTACAAAAATTTTAAAAACAAACACGATTGTCATCAAAAATATCAATACTAAAATAATAATGATGTAACATTATGATGGATTAAGAAATAATACTTCATTACGAAAGTTTTCATAAGAATGTTTTCTATATAATAAAAATTAAACAAACTGAAGAGTATAATTTATTGTGAAGAAATTATTGATAATTTTTCTCTAAATTATAAAATTTAGTAGATTAATCATATTTTATATAATCAAACTTTTCTTAGCTTTGAAGCTTTTGCCTCAGTCAAATTTTTAATTAAATCTCTTTAAAAAAATACAACAAAAATTTTGCAGTTTTAATTATCAAGAAGGAATTAACAAAAAGAAATATGAGTGAAATTTACAACAATATAAAATATATGCAGTATATAATATAAAATACATAAAAAATTAGTAAACCAAAAATTTAACTTTAAAAAAAGATTGATAATAAAAATAAACTAGTTTTTTTTTTAATACTAACCTGAGGAATAGCAGCTGGTGCCCATGATAAAAGAGTAATAATAATATCTAGTATATAGTAATTTAATGAAAATCCAGCAATTCCTAAAATGATTAAGTCTAACAAAGGATCCATCAGAAATTTTGCATATGTTTGTAATATCTATAAAACAATAAAAAAACATTGGTTCATTAAAACTAATTAGAGCCTTTAGAAAGTAACACCTTAATTTCTTTCAATGAAAATATTACTTTCATTTGATAATTAGTTAAAAACATGCAATTAAAGACCTTTATAATTAAGAAATGAAAATACTCGCCTCTGCATTATTAATTATGACTCGACCTAAAAATAAACGTACGTTCTCAGGTACCATTCCATCTTCTAAATTTTGAACAATACAATTTAGCCATTGTGGAATACTATCAGCCTGAAAAAAGATTATTAATTGAAAAAAGGCATCTATGTAAGTGCATTTTGTATAAAAATTAAATAACCTGAATGACTCTATAAAAGTTATATATATATATATATATATATATATATATATATATATATATAAATTATTCACAAATACATAAGGAGATGCTGACAAAAAATTGCTATGAAATAGCAACATTTATTAATATTTTTTAATTATGATCACAAGATGGAAATTATAGATTTCAACCAACATGCCATTGAATTGAAGAGAAAAGTTCCAATAATATCTTATTATAAAACACTATCAAGGTAATTTATCTTTATAATCGAATCTCTTTCTTCCTCACATACTTATAAAAAGGAATAAACCCTTAGAGAAATGGAATTAGAAATTCTGCAGCCCCAGATATTACAAATTATGAGATCCTTCTTTTATTAAATTGGTAAATTTAGTTTCACATATCAATATATTTTTGACAACATATTAATGATTCATTTTAAATTTTTATTTCAGTAAATTGAAGAAAATGTATAATTTATTTATTATGACCCATTATAATGGAGCATTTTCAAATGTACACAATATTACTTAAATAAATTTGTATGTAAAATTTGCCATAATTAAGTGAATGTAATAAAACAACAGGTAGGAAATTAACCAATTGTGTTTGAAAAAGTATATATAATATCATAATATTTTACAATTCATAGAATCTATATTCTTTATAAATTCATTTGATTATGTATTTTAACTTCTTTTTAATCAAAGTGACTGCTGCACCTTATTAGCCCAGTGGTTCTAGCAGAACTACTCTGGCTAATTGCTACTATAAGAATTTTAAAATACAATTTTCTAAATTTTTTCAAAGTACATCAAAAAAATCTATTAATAATGTTTTATATTTTTTGCAATCTTAAAGTTCAAGAAAATATCTTAGAATATTAAAGTAAACAAAAATAGTAATTATAAGTCAGTAGCATATTGTCGTAAAAAGTGGCAACATTTCAAAATGTCTGATTATTTTATATGGATAAAGTGAGTATCTAATTGAAATTTCCAGCCAGGGAATTTAATAATCAAATATCAGCTCTTGTTTCCTTGCATTAGAATAACTCAAAAAAATATTTTCTTTTTTAAATGCTAGTGTATAAATTGATACTTGCAAACCATTATTATTGAACTCAAAATACCGTATGGAAGTTTATATGTATTTTTGTAATCTATACCTGCACAATTTTTTTTCTTTCACTTTAAAATCAAATGCACATGATTTCTTTGAATACAGAGATTTTGTGCATTTTAAGACATCAAATAAAATTCTGATAAAACAAGAATCCCACAAATATGACTGATTTGCTACATACCAGCAATGAGTTTTGTTAAAGATACAAATATATATAACTATAATAAGGAAAATTAATAAGCTTCCACATTGACATTGACTTAAAAACTAATGACGAAAAAATATTGTACTATTTTTTTATCAATGAACTTATAAAAAGCATGAGGGTAAAAATGATAAAATGTTCAAATGGAATACTATAAAAGCAAAGCAATAGGATATCTTTTAGCTGCATAGAATGCACTCACTCACTATATATATACAATAAAAATCAAGTTAATCGAAGGTTGTAAAATTATTTTGGAATATGGTGGTTTTAAATACAATGATTATTTTATATAAAAATGATTATGCTATATAAAAAAATTAACACTCATATTTATAAAAATAAATTCTAATATTTAAAATAACTCAAATTCTGACACTTCTGTTACAATTAAAAGTCATTTACTTGTTCTTCAGGAATAAGGCCTCTGGTTTTCATCTGTTGCAAAAGCTGGCAAAGTGCTCCCATTGAATCATGACTGTTCAGCTCATCATCTTCTAATTCTATGTAATTATCTCTATATTTTTTCTAAAAGGAAAAAAAATGCTTAAATATTATTTCCATTTAATGCGCTTTTTTCTTTTATCTAGGAATGGAACTATCGTATTATATTAAAAGTTTGGCAGGTGAAAAAACTAAAAATAAATATACCCATAATATCTGAAATAAAAACTTCTGCTATTTTAATTTCTTTTAAAAATTTATACATTCTAAAGACAAAGTATGTAAAAATGACAATGTTATAAATTTATTTAGCACAAAGCCTAAAGGTGTAGATCCTAAAAGATTAGTCAAATAATAAAGAAAGTAGCAAGGCATAATCTCTACTCCTCTTTCTTACCTCAAATGATGATTTTCTGGATTTCACATAAGATGCTTCCTCAAGACTTTCATTTTTGTGGGAGAACAGCTAAAAAAAATTAAGGCAAACATATTGTTAATTATAATAAAATCTGGAATCATAGTAATTTTAATATTATTGACATAATTTTTTTTAAATAAAAGTGAAATCATTAATTATATGCTAAATTAATTATATGGGTTTCTAATATATATATATAACATAATTTAGCAGTTGTATGGCTGAATAGAAGAAAAAACTTTTGAAATTTTAAAACTTTGATTTATTTCATCATGAAAGGCATGCTAGGAATAAAGAAGAAACGATGATAAGCTGACGTCTGTTTACATCATGATACAAAGGAAAGGGAAATTTATGCATCTTTAAAAGAATGTTGTAAAAATTAAGGATTTTTATCCCTTTACTCAGAGTGTGAGAACCTGCTAAAGTGATTTGACAGAAAGCGTGTTGAATTAATTAAATAAAAAAAGGGAAATTGTATCAGGAAATTAGAAAATATTTTAGAATGAAGTTAATATGGGTTAAATTAAGATAAAAATTAGGGAATTAATTAAGAATTAGATTTACAAATATCATTACATATAACATAAGTGCAATCAAAATTCTGCACACTTCTCACGGAAAGATTATGCAAAACTATCATTATGGTATTTTATGTTTATGTATGAAGCTTATATAACAAGCCCCTTATCGACGTAGAGCTCCAAAAGAATCAGATAAAACAACACAGACTTGAAGACTTTTAAGCACTGTTTCTTTTTTAATATTTATAAGCTAAAAGATAAAATAATCCTTTCAAATATTTTTATGAGGGATTTTGAGTTACTGGTTTTAAATTTCAATTTCTTTTTATTTGGTATTAACAAAAGACTCATTTTCATTTGATAAAATTTCTTGTGTGAAATGAGGTTATTAATAGGTTTTGGGTGAGAAAAGAAGTAATGAATCAAAAAGAAAGAAAGGGAGAAATTTTGAAATATTCAATAAACAGAAAGTAGAAGAGCAAAATTAAATAATAAAATGTGGAAAAAAAAGTCAATTTTATTAACAGTTTAGCTCAAACTATTTTTATGAAATATGTCTAATAAGTTATTTGAAAAAAAATATTTGAGTTAGAAGCAAGAATTGAAAAAGTAAAACATTAATTACATCAAGATTTATCTTTTTTTAAAAATTGAACTACAGGTAATGCAAATAAAATAAAAGATATATCAGTTCAAAATATTTTTCTCACTAAATTTATTACTCCAAAAATTCTGTCTACCATGAATCATATAGAACTTTAATATTTCAGTTATACAAAAAAATTTCCCATGGATGCCTGAGTATATGGAAATTATGGCCAAAGGAAATCTGCAAAAAAATCTGACACAAATAAAAATGTATTGCATAATTTTTTTTTTTTAAATGGCTGCACTTCTTTTTTTTTATAAAGATAATAATATAAATAGGGAGAGGGGGATAATAATATAATAAGGGGGGTTATAAAGTATATAATAAAAATAAATTAGTTCAAATACCTTATCAAAAGCCATCAAAAACATCTGAAAATTTAATCAACTAAATCTAAAAATTATTAAAATATATAACAAGAAACATGTCACATAAGAAATATGCGAACAGTAAACTTTCAAATATTTATATGCACCTTAAACATTTTATTGCTGTTTGAATAATACAGCAAGTATCAAAAGATATTGTTCATAGGCATAGCAATAAATCTTCACCAAATGTTGAGTCCAACCATTTTTCAATTAATACAGAAAGAAACCCATATATTTAATTTTTTCAATACGAAAAGTACAATACCTACCGGTTCATTTGTTGAAAAAACAAACTTGCTTACATCTTCAGCTAAACTGCTAAGAGCAAGATCTTCTGAACCAAATAAATTTAATGAAGAAGGTACATCAGAGGAATCAGTTTCAGCATCGTTTTCCAGAGATTTACTTCTAATATTGTGTCGAATAGCTACAAACTTTTTCTTTCGAGTAATAGAAGGCTAAGAAATGAGTAAAAATAATATATATATATATTTATTATGTGAACAGAAATATTAAAATACCACCCCAAAAATTAAACAGCAAACAAAAAAACAATCTCAGAGAGTTCTTTTTTTTTTAACAGACTTTATTCTATAAAATGATTTTTAGTTGGAACTAAATTAAGTTTTCAAAGACGATATTTAAAATACTGTCGAGTATGGCTATATCACACTGAAAAATACAAAAAAGAATGTCATTATATAAAATATTAAAAGAATAAAGATGTGTACATATAAAATTATTATAACTTGCAGAAGAAGATATAATTATTGTAAAAATACTATAAATATCAAATAAATTATGCAACACTTTGTTAGTTATAATAAAAAGTCAACAAATAAAGAATGGGGAGGGGGAATGAAAAGAGGGAAGAAAAGATACCCACATCTATCTCCATTTCAAATGTTGGTTTGTTTTCACCATCTATAATTCTCTCCCATATACGTTCATTCTAAAAAATAAAAGTTGAAGAAACATGTAATACAATATTATAATCTACAAAGCTTTTCTCTATTCTTCATTGATACTTAATGAAACTAACTAATAAATAACTTTACATGATAAGTAAAATTTATACTATAAAAATGTGTGTGTATGTATGTGCATGTGTGTGTGTGCATGCATATGTGTGTGTGTGTGTGGTCTTTGAATGTAAGATCAAAGGTTAAAATTTTCCTTCTTCTTTAGTATAAAGTGTAATATATTTATAGTCTGATTATATCAAATAGCCAGGTCAAGTTCACTTTTTCCATGTAATCATTTTTAAATCTGAAAAAAAAAAATTGCGACGAAAAATAAATTCTATATTGATATGAAAAATATGTTCAAAGGCTTGTCTTGTAAAGAAAAATATTTGAATGGTTGCACTTAAATAAAAACAAATCAATCTAATCTAAAGCAATCAGAGATTCTGGCTCAGACCAATTTATGTATACAATAGCTGGATAGTTACATCTACCCAATAAAATAAGTTTTTATTCAATTATGCATGGATATTTATGTGCAGCAATTAATTATTTTATTTTGGATGGAATATTGTAATATTTATCATTACATGAAATTTATTAATAATGGAGAATGTGTCACTACTGATCACAGCCCAGACCAAAAAAAAAAGTTACCAAATTTAACATGTAGTTACCTCTCCAGTAGTAAATGCTCACTAAGAAAGATTTTTTTTAAGGTTTAATTATATTTCTGATTTTAAATTAATTGTTCTTTTAAAGATTTTTTGCAATAGTTTACAAAAATATAATAGCACAAAAATTATTTCTACAAAATTTAAAAATTTAAAAAAAATTACTATTTCATGATATTCATTTATTGATAACTAGCCGCCTTTGGCGACCAGCCGGTTCGCCAGTATTACCGCTCGCTACAATTTTCAATTAAATATTTTAAGTAACTGGTCTCTTAAAGGATTCTCAAACAAAACATTTTTGATCTTCAAATTTTGATAGTCATACCAAACTTATATTGTTTAGATAGTTTCGTTCAATTTACTATATATATATTTTGCTAATTTGTTGCCATTTCCGGTAAAACTTCAACTTTAATTAAAAATGTAAATGACGAAATTGCAATTAATATTAAGATATTTTTTAATAAAACCAAGCATTTTATTTTATTTATCATCTTTATTGTTATTTATTAATTATTATTATTATTGAATATGAGTATTGCAAACAGAATCGCTCGGTATTTAAGTCTTATGTTAACTACAAAATATTTTTCATAGTTTATGTAATATCTCAAACAATAATTCAACAAAAATTTCTGAGATTCAGTATAAAATTCAGTTTTTAGTTTTGCTTTCAAAACGATTGAAATGAAATCAATAATAATATTTTGTTCCTGCTTATAAATATATTTCAAAAATTATGAAGTCTAAATTTAATGCAGTAAGGTATCATATTCTGATAAATATTCTGTACACACCAAATTTTAAATAAATGAATGAATGTTTCCATTTTCCACGATCAACTAAGACTTATTTATGAAGTTTTAAATGTTAAAAATTTAGAAAAACTCACCATTTTCATAATCTTAGGCCAATTAATCTTGAGAAACGTGCACGCTTATTGGCGTATTTTCTTTGAAACGATCGATGAAAAATCTAAAATTATCCCTTTTTTATTGAATAGTGATATTCAAATCTTCATAAATCAGTCAGTTTAAGTGATTTGAAATTAACTCTTAAAAGTCAGTGATTTAGTTGATTGGAATTAACTCTATGACCACCATAAAATCTGTGCTTTCTCTTGTGGTGTATGCATTCTCCTTAATATCCGATCGAATAAAACATCACATACAAAAGTACTACATAGAGCTAACACATCAAAAGTAAACATAACATTTCAATAATTGCCAAAATCAAAAGAGAGAAAAATGCAATTAATAAGCAGACGATATTTAGAAAAGTACAGATATTTAGACTGGAAAATGAAATTATCTCAAATTAAAAACATGCGCAGACGATATTTACAAAAGTAAAAATATTCAAACCTGAAAAGGAAAATATATGAGTTATTCCATCAATAAATGCCATAAGTTTGTTTACATCTTCATTATTTTATGAGTCATTAAATATCAAAATGGATCCGGGATTAAATAAACACCCTGTATAGAGAGTGTAAAAGATCATAAAATAATTTTTCTTGAATTTGTTTTTTAGAAAAAATAATATTTCATATTTGTTTCATTTCCTACAGACACTTGCCGAAAATTATATTTTTGCAGATTTTATTTCCAAAAAGATTTAATTTATTTTCAGTTAGAGCTTTAGTCAATGTGATGGCAACACTTTGAAAAAGCTATTTTTTTCTCATGAATGCGAAACGTGCTTAATCCTCATTTTTATTTTTGACGAAAAAAAATTATTGAAAAACATAGTTAAAATATCTATTTAAAAATTCATTAAAAATAGAAATTTAATTTTAAGATTAAAACAGTAGTATAATTTAAAAGATAAATTTTTTATCTTTAACTTCATGTTAAAATCTATTTTGTGCGGTAATATTTTCGGCAGTTATAGCAGAAACACGTCAAAATTTCGCTTAATTTTTAAATAAATAAAATTCTAGTTAAAAATTCGAAAAAATAACCCCCAGGTGCACATTCCCGGCCTCCAAGGTATACACGTGCCAAATTTGGTAGCTGTAGGTTGAATGGTCTGGTCTGTAGAGCGCCAACACACACACACTCACACACACACACACACACACACACACACACATTGAGCTTTATTATAAGTATAGATATAGATATAGATGAAATTTTCCCACTTGAATTTAGACATTTTTTTTAACATTTTCAACATCTTTTTCATTGTTTCAATGAAATTAAAACCATTTGACTGTTTCATTATATATATGATAGGATTTGCCGAAATTTTCAAAAATTAAATATTCTTTTCATTATATAGCCAATTTGAATGAAGAATAAAAATAAAAAAAATAGAAATTACAGTATCATCAAAGGCAATACACAATTAACTGATAGATTAATTGGCATTCTGTTCTTAACAGTACTATGATGTCTTGTGACTTTACTCCAAGAAAAAGAAGACAATGTGAGAACGAATGCAAAGCTATTGAAATACCATTATTTAAATATCTATCATAATTTTATACTCAAAAATATTTCCCTTAAGGAGTCTGAGTAAAATTATATAGAAATGATTTAACTGAAATTAAAAACAGTCTTTACAAATAGTGACTATCCAGTAGTCCAAGCCTGGGAGTAGAAAACAAAATAAAATAGAAATTATGCAAATAACACATAATCTAATATTGTACAGTCATTTAAATGTTAAAATACTAAATATACTAATCTAATGCACTAGTGCAAAGGAAAAAAGGCAGACAAAAATCAAATGTAATAGAAAAGAATCTATACAAGATAATAGAAAAGAATCTATACAAG
>JAPMOR010125664.1:520191-538339 GCA_026543865.1 Argiope aurantia
AACAAAGTTAAAAAATATTCATAAACAAACAAATGAAAAATATCCAAGAAATGTTTAAAAAAATTAATTTAAATTTCATATTAAAAAGTAAACTAAGGAATGCCAAATGAAAAAAAAAGTGTTTAAAGCAAATTTGGGATAACTTTTTTTATTGAATATTTTTATTATTAAGACACCATTTTTTGCAAAATAAGAAAAATAATATCAGGTTTTTTGGAATTACTAAACATTTCCTTAAAGCTTAGATTGATAAAAGAGAAAATCAAAACAATTTCATATGTGCAAATTTACTAATATACTTTTAAATGTGAAATGTTAGCATATGTCTAGAAAAAATATTTTTAATTTAAAATAATATGCAAACAATTTTAAGAAAAATTACAAGATACTATGATTTTGAAATATATATAAAAAAAAAGATCATACAAAGTATATTAATGTTTATAAATTAATCAATTACTAACCTCTTAATCATTCGAACAATACTTCTTTGAAATTCATCCTCCAAAGGATGATTATTTTCTTTGCAAAAGAATATTGTCAAAAATTGAAGAAGAAAATCGCATCCAGTGAGCGAAAGAGCAGATAATAACTGAAAGAAAGAAATTCCATTAAATATATATTTAGGGCATTTTCAAAATATTAAATTAAACAGAAATTTTTTAACATAGATAATTCTTTACCTTTTTAAGAGCAGAAATATATGTGTGATAAGCAGAACTACCAATTTGTAATTCAGTACTTTGTAATGGAAAATGAACTGCCCTGATTTCTTCAATACATAACCTATTGAAAAATATGTATTAGTCATAGTAGGATCAACAAAGCATATAGAAATCTATAAAAAATTTTAAAAAATGGGATAAACTGATTGAATATTCTATGAATAAAATATGAATCTAAAATTTATATTTAAAAAATGTCAGCCCTTAGGAAATAATAAATAATATCAGTGAAATAAAAATTGAAATGTGCATTTTAAAATTATATATATTTCACACACACATATATATAATGCTAATACATAGTAAAAATAATTCTGTGAATTTATGTGATTAATTGCATTTCAGAAGCAACATCATACACTTATAATGAAAATCAAAAAGTTGGAAGCACAGGAATTGAATTAAATTACAAAATATTAAAAAAAAATTATAATATGTTTTTTATTTAATTGTTGTGAGATGTTATAAAATATTTCTGATATTATATAAAAGTGAAATAATTTGAAAACATGGTTTCAAAACTTCATATTTGAAGTCTTTGCTTAATTTACATAATATTTTAAGTTACAATATTTTTATCAAATATTTGCAATCAGATCCAAATGCCATAAAGGATATGCAGTTAAGCCCATGAAAATTCTTATTAATATAAAATAATTTTGATAAAATACTGAAATTCTAGTAGTTCAATGACTATACTTTTAGTAGTTTAATATAGTTTACTTATATTAAAGTAACAGGAGGATAATTTTGAACTATTATTAGCTAATGAGGACAATATTGAACTGGCACACTTTCTACAGACTTCTACATTACAGCAAAAAGATGTCTAAGGGGTCAGATTTGGCATGAATTATATCCATATACATGGTGAATCTTTAGTAGAATCCTTCAGGCCTGAAGCTGAGACCTTACTATTAGGTTAATACATCTCAGAGATTCAAGATACCAATAAATTAAATAAATTATGCTCCAAAGCAATAATTATTCTGTTTAAATTAAACAATTATTTGAAATCATTTTATGCATTTTCATATAAAAACATTTTTTGTCAGAATATTTTTAAATTAGTACAAACAATCAGTTTTTAAGAAAAAAAATGCAATAAAATTACATGTTATTTTGTAATGAAATTAATGGTTTTAAATGTGACAATACAAGAAAAAAAGAAAAAATTTAACAGTAAAGATGCATTTCCATCTCATCAAAAGATGAAAAAATAATGATTTGAATAAATATTTAAGGTTAATATTAGTTCATAAATAAAATTTAACTTTTTATCATACATTCAAAATAAATATTTATACTTGTAGCACCTCTTTTTCCCCTTGAGCTGAAAGCATCCCCTTGTAGTGTTTTACAGAAGGCAAGCAGTTGAACGGGAGACCTGCATCCTGAGGTCGATTTTTTCCCTATATGCAATCCTTGTGCTAGTGCTGAATGCTTTCGGCTGGAAACGGTGGAATCCCTCTACCATACTGTTTTCTTTAACCTAACTTTTTATGTGTGTATGTAGTAGATAAGTGTTTGTGAATTTTATAATGTAGCTGTGTTTGTGAAGATTAAAAATATTGTATTTAAAACCAGGCAGTTCTTTAGAAAACTACAATAAACCACTATATACTTAATAACAAATTCATAAAATGAAGAATAAATTTACTTTAAAGTATCTGTATCAACAGGATCTTCTATAAAGAATGGTAGAAGTTCTAAGGCAGAGTTCTAAAATAAACAAAAAATTACCAAAAACATTTTAATGGATTTTTTTACTATAGTGGAGCAAGAAATAATTTTAAATTATTTTACTAATTTACATTTCAGAAGATTCTTTGGCTCTTCTTATAAAACTATCTGGTAAAATATTTTAAGTTTATCTTTCTATCCACTTTTAATCGGAAAATGCACATATCTACATAGCTATTTCTAATATCTTAAAAATCTTGCAATATTATCTAATTTCTGAATATGTCTCACTTTAAAATAACATATATATATAATATATGTAAAGTAAAAACAAGTTAAATATACTTACAATAAAACTCAATTCATTAAAACTCATTTCCTTAAGTAAATGTATATAAGTAGAGAAAAGGGACATGGAATAAAATCCAGTTTTGTTGACAGCAATCTATAAATACAATCACATAACACATATACTTGCTTTTTATTTTTAAAAATAATGAAATGTTCTCAAATACAAATAATTCATTTTAATAAATAATGTTGTGGAAGATTGAACTATACTTACATCTGAATCAATCAGTAACATTTTTGTCATAATTGACAATACAGAATATTTACTATCAATATCTGGATGGAACTGCCACCACTTGTTGATATCATTCCAGTATAGCAAATAAGCTCTTATGACATCTTTACCATAACTAAATAAAAAAATAGTTAGGATTTCAATAAAAGGCTTCTTTATAGCATAAAACATTTGCATTAAAGGTCTACTTAATTATGATATCATTAATTTGTTCACTTTTATGACTGAAACCTTGATAAAAAAAAGTTATATAGAAACATTTCAATGAAACCACTTCTTTTAGTTCAGATATCAATTTGCAACAATTTTAAATTCAAAAAAATTTATATTTGATTTTAAGAAACTTAACAAATTTGTTTTATTTTTCAATCCTTCTTTTGATTTAAAGATTATATTCAACTATAAGACAAATATTGTTTTCAAATTATAAGACAAATATTCATTCTTTTTTTCAATTTTTATGCATTAGATAGAAATATTTTGACAGCTTTAAAAAAAATTTTCTGACACATATTTAAAAATATTGGGTAAAAAATAGAAAATAAAAAAAAATTTAGAAGAAAAAGTTAAGAAAATACACAGATTTATTTAAAATTTTAAAAAAGTTGCAACATTATTTTAAGAAGCATCAAATTTGATGAACAATGGAGAGGGGTGGGGGGGCTCAGAGATTAGGATGGTAGCTTAACTAGTTAACAATAATCAAATAACTAACAGAAATAAAGTTAATAAAAATGAATTTGAAATTTTAATTTATAAATAAAGAAAAACATTAAAAAAACAAAGACTCACTTCTTTCTCAGAACTCTTGTACAAGCTACAAAATCTATGAATTTAAGAAGAATAGAAATTTCGGTGAATCTAGTCTTATTCAGAGAACTTACAAGAGTTTTCACAAAAATGTCAGGAGTTTGTGCAACAAATGTACAGATACTGTCAGCAAATATATTGAAAATCAGTAATCCTTTTCCTGGAAGTACATTTGAATCCTTAGACTCCCCAGGAGTATTTAAAAGTCTTAAAGCCAATTCATCAGCCTGAAGAAAAACAATATTAATAATGAAATAATTAATAGAAAATGAAAATTATATGAAATTGTGAGGGAAAATATCAATCATTTAAATGAAAAACAATAAGAGAATATATCAACTGATGCATTTAATATATTTTACAAATAAAGGGTAATCAATTATATGCAAAGATCAATATAACTCTGAAAATTATCAATTACCAACATAATTTTATTGAGAAGTTTTAAAATTTTTAACTGAATCAACAAAATCAAAACTTACTTTTAATCCTAGATTATATGAAATTGATAAGATTGTCTCTGCTAATCTAAAAGCAACAGGAGGCAATGCTTTCTTTTTCAAGCTGGTTACATTTGTTTCAACAGAATCATTCCATACTGATTCAAGAAGATTTGAAATCATTTCATGTGTATCTGAGAAAATTTCTGAAGCTTCAAATCCATTTGTTATTAAAATTCCATGACCTTTTAAAAGCTGCATTATTTGCATATGGTTGTGACTGGAGCCATGCAAACTGATAGGCAAAAAATTCAGAAGATTGTACTTGTCTTTTTGTTTCAAAAATGCCAAACAAAACTTCCGAAAATCAGATTTTATACTAAACTTTTTAATTACAGCTGCTACCTAAAAAAAGAGATATTAAAATATTAATCAAATAAGCAAATTCACTTTTTACAATTTAAGATATAGAAATTAAACTTTTTCATAACTCAGTCAAACATTGGATTGAATATAACATAATTTTATCTATTATAATTTCTAAATAATGTATCGAATAAAGTAAGAATATATTCAATATATAAATAACCGAAAGTTACTAGCAAAATGAAAGTTATTAGAAAAAGTTACATTTTATCTCATAAAAAAATTAATGCAATATCTAGAAAAAGTTTGTAATATTACATATAATCAATACTTAACGATTATGAATTTCGCTGTCGATGTTGGCATTTTCCCAAGTTTTACTTTTATCTCTCTATAAGACTATGTAGTGGGAAATCGCTGCAAAAAATAAGCACTTTTCATTTTTTTTACATTTAACACCTTTCTTCTAAAATTCTTTTCTTTATAAGCATCCCCCATTTGATACATAACCGCCTTCTTCTTCACTGGTATGACAGTCTCAGATAAATCCTGGCCTTTCACAGAATTTCATTCCATGCTGTCCAGTTCTCGGCTAAGGATCACCTTAATAGTTTTCAAGTCTTCTTCAAGACAGTCAATCCATATAAGATTTGGTCACCCTATTTTTCGGGTACCAAATGTTAAGCCGAAAAGATGTTTCTAGTAGCTCAATTGTCATCCAATCTTATTATCTTGGAAATTTAATAATATCTAACTCGTTAAATGGTGTACAAATTTCTGAGTTGGTTCTTCTCAAATAATTATCACACTTAATTCCGAAAATATGCTTTTTAAAATTCCTTTTTCAGATACAGCAAAAGTCTCTTTAACTTTCTATCATTGACTATCTTTTAGCAGCACGTGTGAGAATGGACCTAATCAAAGTTTTGTAAAGGAGTGATTTGGTTTTTCAGCAGACAAAATTAAATTCTAAATATTTTTGTAATAAAAATATCTATTAGAGATGTGATTACATTGCGAATCTCTGCCGTTATGTTGTTCCCCATCTTTATTCCAGAGCTTAAATATCCGAAGCTATTGACAGTTCCAAACCTATATTCTCTTCGAAATAAGAATTATTAAAACTAGTGCATGTCATATATTTGGTTCTATTCTGGTTACTGATCAGGTGCATCTTACTTGCTTCAGTTTCCAAAGAAAGGAAGACTAATTTAAGTGCTTCCGAGGTACCAGCATCAATACCACTATCATCAGAAAATGCAAAATACTGCACAGATGTATTAAAAATTGTTCCTCTAGAAATAATGTTAGATTCTTTTACAATCTTGTGAAGAGCAAGACTGAACAGAAGAGAAGCCAGTGCATCTCCCTGTCTGGTGCAATTTAAATTAACAATAGATTCTGACAGGTTGTTCTGAATTTCGACTCTCAGTTTAATTTCTCTTAAGGTAATAGTGACTAATTTGATCAAATGGTCACTATTACTTAAAAAGACCAATTAATTACAATTAAAATAATAGTGACCAGTTTTTCAGATATAATAAATTTTCTCATTGACTCTACAAGCAATTTTTTGTTTACTGGGCCATAAGCTATTTTAAAATCTATAAAAAAATAGTACATATTAATAACAAATATCTATAATATATCTGTAATATATTCTGGTCTTTTCCATAATTGTCACATAACTGCCTACCAAATTTTAAATTCATAGACTATATGTTAAGGAGATATAATTAATCATTAAATTAGTTGTATTTCGTTTTGATAGAAACAGCAACCAATAAGAATTGCCATGTCCGGGATGAACAATGTAAATATTCTCCTGCCTTAATTCATCACATTTAGCAATGTAGAAAATTTTATTCACAACCTTAAAAAGCTAAGAGTTGAAGCTTTTATACCATCATAAAATTTGGCAAACATGTCATGAATTTGACGATAGAGCAGAGTAATACTTTAATTGAATCCTGAATGTATAACTGCAATTTTGTAGAATAAATTCTTTAACAGAAAAGAAATGATCAGGTTATAAAAAATTATCTCATTGTTTATCACTTTTAAAAATAAATGGCTCTTTATTTTTTTAAAAATAAAACGGATATTTATTTTTTAAGAGAAGCCAGAAGGAGACAAGGGGAAAATTAAAAATAAATTACTCTTTTTTCAGCAATTAACATTTCCAAAATTTCATTAAAAATCTTCTTTTTGACCCACATACAAAAATTAATGAATAAAAATTTAAAAAATCATATTTTACTTTAAAAAATTATAGGAAAATAAGATTAAGCACTTTAACAAAGAAATGAAATGGATTTAACAATTCCTGATTTTTAATTACTAACGGAAAGAAATTCATGAAGTTAAGAATGCGACTCTGTTGTCAGTGTTGGAATTTAAACATTTTGCAGCCTAAACAGTGCACATTCTGAGATTTCATCTTTAAATAAATTAATAAATTTAGCTTTACATTCCAACATTTTTTTAAATTTAATAAATAGTTAATGATTTAGGTTATTTGTTTATCTTATTTGTATTTAAAATATTTTTTTTACTACATATGTATATCATCAAAAAAAGACTGATCAATAAAAAATTTCTTGTAACATTAAATATAAACAATCAATAATTATTATTTTTGATATAAATATAGGTATTTAATTATTACAACAGATTATGAGAAATTTATTTCCTTTTCTTTAATCCCCCCTCTCCAATGATTTGCCATCTAAAAGTTTATGTTGTCAAAAAATGTAACAAAGTGTTGTTTTAGATAACAGATTTGACCTGGATTTCCAAGTGCAGAGTTGAATAAACATAAATAGTTCAGTTATTTGGAGACAAGAATTGGTTGTAAGTATATTAACCAAATTCAATGTATGAACTGAACAAGAGATGCATTCAGCCATTGGATTTTTATTTCAAATCAAAGATTGAAACTCATTATTTATCATACATAATATTAGAATTATCGTAATACTGACCTCTAATATCTTCAACTGAAAAAGTGTCTAAATTCTTCCATTTTGATTACTGAACAATTTACTTAATTACATGAATTTAATAAATTTTGCTACAAGATCTACATTAAATAAAATATATCGAACTACAAAAATTAATTGATCTAAATGAGCAAAGTAAAATAAATAATTATGAAATAATATGTTTTAGTTCCAAGATTATTTTATCTATTACTTTTTTATATCCAAGCTCTAAGAATTCTACAAGTGTTGCTTTAGATAAATAACAGATTTAAACTGGATTTCAAGTTTTTCTATGCAATTTTTTTAAGTCATCAAAGCATGAAAATAAATGGATAATTTCTAAAAAAATTCCTTTGTAAATTATCTGAAAAATATGTGTTCTCTTTTGCCTCAAAATACTAAATTTCCAACATAAAGAAATTTTATTATTTTATTAAATTTATTACATAAACAATATGTTTAAAAACATTGTGGCAATTTTGAACTTTTTAATACATTTATGGAATCAATTTTTTCCTCCCAAGAATTACGACTCAAAATAAAGGTTCGTTTTTTTAAAGTTGTTTCAATATTCAGTACTGAATTTGCGTTCTGCAGTTCTTGGACTGTTTTACAAACCTTTTAAAAACTTTAGTAAAACAATTATTTTCTACATAAAATAATTTATCTAGTAAGCAATTGTCACACCCTTTTGAGTTCAAATGTAACATTATTCAAATTTATTAAACAAAAATTTTTTGTTTGCTTTGTTTTGTTTTATTTAAAAAATATGTTTATTTGCAAATCCAGAGCAACTGGAGTTACATGTTTTGACTGTGATAAACAAGTGTCATATTTCTATTAAATGTTTTGGCATATTTCTTTTGACATAATCTATAGCTTCACAGTTTAGAAACAGTTGATTGAAGTTAACAGATTCCAAAACTTAGAATTTTCTAAATTGTGAAACTATAGAAGCTATATCAAAAGAAATATACCGAAACATTTAAGTTTCAAAATCTATTAACTCCAATTAGTTTAATATTAAGATTCTTCAATGGTTTATTAACATTTAACTCACTTACATTCTAAATGGGTCCTAAACAAAATTTAGATTCTCTGTTAATTTTAGTCTAAAATATTATTTCAGATTCTATTTTGTTTTGTTCCAGTAGTAATTGGTATAAAAGTTAACTATTCACTCTCTTTTATGTACCAAGCATTTGATAGATTTGACTGATTAATGTACATAAATGCATTTCAAACTTTCGATATCTATAAACAGTTCAATAGCTGAGTGAATTTGATGAAATAAATGGGAACTTTACCAATTATTATGTTTAGCAAAATGTTAATATTGTCTTATATTTTATAATTCAGAGAATTTGCATGTTTTTATAAAATTATTTATTTGATGGCCAAGTTAATTATTTAAAAAAAAATTACTAGCATGCACCGCCCTCCATCGGCTACCTAGTCAGAAATTCGATACTGTCAGTAGTTAAATTCAAATGAAATTTTTAAAAATGTTAGTTACCATGCTTTTAGAAAATACTTTTTTACGCCATCAAGAGGCAAAATAAAAAATTTTAAAGCAAAAAAGGCATTTTTTTTATTGCAATGTTAACAGTGGTAAACTCATTTGACTCAAAGATTTGAGTCATATTTGAGTTTCATTTCAATAAGAATCAATATTATAATCAATTTTATTATTATTAAGTGTATTCAAGACTGGTTAAGATTTAAGAAAAAAACTGCAAACAAAATAAGTATCATTGAAAAGCTCATTTTTTAAAAAATCCTTAAGGTGGTGAAAAAATATTATTTAAAGTGATAGTATCCTTTGATGCTATTACGTTAAAAATCTGATTATTTTTTAATTAAACTTTTAGTTAAAATTTTGCAAAATCCTTTCTTAATGAGCCTCTAATTCCCAAGTAGGTAGGCAACTTCCTGTCAAATTTCATGTTTCCCACTTCAGTGGTTTAATCTCTGCATTGGTCTATCAATCAAAACAAATCACACTGCCCCTTCAAGATGATCATTCCTGTATTTCAATATATGGCTGTAACCCAATGTTGAAGAAAGAAGGGATAAAAACAAGACCATGTGTCAACTTGGAGTAGCCGAGCCCAACACAACTGTGCCAAGTGAATAAACTTCTATATGCAAATACCCCTGAAAATATGAAACTGTGGATTCCTTCTCTAATCTTTTTCTTTCGTTGTTTTCTTTCTTGAAACATTCAGTAAACAAACACTTTTGATTTATAATAATCAACATCTGAAGAAGAAAAAAAGTAAAAGATTTTTTTCTTTGCCCCTCTCTATAATATTAAGAAATTTTTAGGAGAAATTTTCTTACAAAACTAGGCATTTTTAAACTACTTAAAAATGGATTCTAAATTTCTGGACTTTTCATGATGCTAGGCACTCTACCTATAAAGAAGAATTAACAACATATCTAAATATGAACATAGTCATAAAAGATTTTCTAATAATTTTTTTTTGTTCACTCATATTTCTTAGGAAACCTTTTAAAATATGTATTACAACTGAAATAAGAAACATTATCCTGCAACCAACGAATTAAGCAACACATAAAAAAGCAAAAAAACAAAAATTATTTTAAAAAATAAAATTTTATTTACATTTTAATGAGAACAAGCAGGATTCAGAGATAACAAGTAAATCAAAAATATATTTTAAGTGGACAATTTAAAGATTGAGAAGAATATCTCCTTCATTAGACAAGTTCCTGTTATTAAAATGAGACAGTACATTCATCAATAAAATTAATTGTTTAAAAATGCTAGTTTTCTATTTTTAACTCCCAAAGTGGTCTCCTCAAATGTTCTCAAATAACCAGGAGAATGGCTTGCATGGTATTGACATACAATAGCTATGAAATATTAACCTTTGGTGTGAATTCAGCATTTTTTATGAATATGATCTTTGAGAATTTTTGGCAATTAATCCCTGTCAATACAAATAATATTATCTGAACATCCAATTTGTGTTTTGGATGCATTTTTCCGAACAGGCTAAAGCCAAAATTTGACACAGAACAGCAATTGTAGTCACAAAATCCCATACCAAATTTGATATAGTTAAATTTTTGCATTTTAGAGTTATCGTGTTTAAATGCTCTTAAAAGGACAGACCAATAGATGGTTGTTGAATATAGCTCAAAATTTGATAGGTATCTATACTGTAGATGATAAATTTGTGTACCAAATTTTAATTATCTAACTGTCATCATTTTGTAGTTATTGTGTTAATTTATATTTGAACAACTGGATGGACAGACTCCCGATGAACGGATTTTGGACAAAATTTGTTAGAAATCTACAAATTTACTGTAAAGACAATATACCAAATTTCATCCACCTAGCTCAAATCATTTTTGAGTTATTTTTGAATCAAGCACAGACATTTTCCAAAAATGTGTTTTTCGAACTCAGAGAGGTTTAAAATGTGGAGATTCGTCAAACTCTTGAGTTCAATTTTTTTGACGATTACAATATTTTCGCTATACACTGAATACAAGAAAGCAAAAAAAAAAAAAAAAAAAAAAGGTGATGAAATATACTAAACAAAAAATTTTAACTTTGATCAATTTTATTTCAATTTTTTTTAAATCTCATATTCTTTAATTTAGCTTCAAAAGTGCTATATATATTTCAATATTTAGGCACTGAAGTAGACACACTGAATAAAGCTATTGAAAAAATAAAGTTAAGTGAGCTTTTTTATTTAGTATCTCCTTTTTTTGAGAAATTTATCTTAATCTATATCGTGCATACAGCATAAATGCAAATATTTTATAATGATGTTTATATATCCATTGACACAGATACAAAGAAGAAAGAAAGACAGTCTGTTCCAAGTAATACTTAGAAAAGGAGTAAAAGAATCATTTATACAAAAAAGAAATTTTACAAATAAAAGAAGTTTTATAACTTATACTTTATAAAATTTCAATATATTTATTATTGAAACAACTTAATGGTGAAGAAAAAGAATTGCTTATTAAATGTGATTCTTGTATAATATTGCACTGTAGTCATTTAATTTCCTATGATTTCTTTTTAGTGATTTAATTCTTTTGGAATTAAAGATTATCTTTAATCTAAGTATCTTATCTTGAAACCTTTAACATAATATAAATCTGAAGATTCCAGTAACATATTTATCAATACAGATGATCAAACCTTAATTGCCATAAAATTTTATAAAAGAAATTTGTAAGGATTTGGGAACTGTTATGGAATATTGATGCAGGGGGAAAATGACAGTGTTAGCAAAACCTAATTTGGTTCCATTTTATTGTTTGAAAAAAAAGTTTAATGGGAACGCCTTTCTTTCTTTGACAGACTTATTTAGGATATCAATTCATATTTAGAAAAAAAAATATCTATATAACTACATATTCTAGAAAAGAAATATGCATTTCTTATGCCGTTCAATTTATTAAATGAACAATATGAAAATTGATTATACAATAATAGTGGCATTAAAGCAAAATAATATCATATTGAAAGAAAAGACTGAAATTTCAGTTGACACTATAAAAAATTGAACAAAGACATTAAAAAAAAGCAGTTTGAATTATTAGAGATCATTCAAAATTAAGGTAAAAAAATTCTGACATATTGAAGGCAATTTCACACATGTTCCCTTTACTTCACAGTTAAATTTATTAGACAAAATTCCTTTTCTTAAACAATAAAACCCTAATAATTATTATATTCTTTTGGAAAGGGATCATTATTTTCAGTGTTCCAGATTAATAATATTCCACTAAACTAAGGAAAATTTAAAAGAAAAAACACAATTTAAAAATTAAAAATCTATATTATATTATCTAGCAAAATAATAATAACTCTAGTATTAAAGAAATATAAAAACAAGATACTAACTTCTAAAGGTAGCTTTAAAGCTACTTCTGGATCTGTTACATCAAATCCAAGTGATGAAGGATCGACAGCAGAAAGTACAATGATCTCCCATAAACTTGAATTCCATAAAGTTTTAATAAATTGCTCATTAAACCATTCTGCATCAGGTTTAAATACAGACATAACAAATGTGAAAAGACGAACCAGAACAGTACATTTTAACCTATTACAAGGAAAATAAAAAATAACATTAAAAAGGTAATGACAAAAAAGAACAATAAATTTTAAGATATTCGACTAGGTTCAGAGACGAACTTTTAAAAAAATGATATATAAACATTTTTTATTGTACTCACTAGCTAAAATAGATTTGAATTAGCTATTAGAAGAAGAAAAAAAATACACTCATTCCCTTTAGTTTTTCAAGAAAAGGGCTTATTTAATGAAAATTTAACAAAATTTTCAATGTTAGGAAAAACTGAGTAAGTTAAAAAAAAATGTAATTTTTATTTCAAAATATATATAGCTCAAATTATATAAAATGTAACAGATTATAAGATAAAAATTATTTTAATAAATAAAAATTTTAAGACCATTTGAACCTACCATTAATGATTTTTTGTTAAAATTTGCCTATGTTTTAAGCTTAAAGCGTCTGTAAAACATGTCAAAATGAAGCTACTTTAAAATCTGTGGTCTATCAATCCTTAAAAATATTGGATACATTCACACCAAATTTTATGAAATTTTATTGAAAAGATTTTCATCCAAATGTGCTGGAAACAAATGTAGTTTTCTTGCTTTTTTTAAGAGATATGCCAAAAACAAAACATAGGTAGAGATTTAAATAAATATATCAAAGATCATCTTGGAGAAATTTATGGTAAAAATAAAACAAATCACTCATTTTCGGTTAAAAATATCAGTGCTTCTGATTTCCTTTTTATTTGTCATGTATTATTGAAACTACAATATCTAAATTTCTATTTCACATATATTAAAAATAGTCTGTTTTAGAATCTACAAAATTTAGACTTTAGTTACAAATTATAAAAAAATTTCAAAATCTTCTGGAAAAATCATCTTTACAAACTAGTCGGATACTTAATAACTGAAATGAATGAATTCTTTTTAAAATATTTATCTTAAAATGTTCAAGATAAAAAAAAAAATTATTGCAGGTAGGTCTGTTGTAAGAAAAGTTGAATTATATATATATAAAGTAAGGCAATTCTATCATTGCTATGCATATCTAAATTTATTCAAATACATCTTTATAACTTCATATTCATTTTTAGAAGCACAATCAATTGTTTGGGTAAAAAAAATAAACAGCATGAATTTTATGAAAGTCATTAAATTTCTTATCAACTTCTTAAATAAAAATTTTGCATGGGACAGGGGAAGTAATAGTGTCTAATAACAGCTAATTTTAATGTATGTTTATATTCCAATTTAAAATGCTTGAAAAAAGTAGAAAAAAAACTAATTCATACATTTTGATTTAAAGTTTAATTACTACTTTTATTATTATCACAGAACATATTTCTCTTAACAAGCAATGTTGGGAAAATTTGGAAATGACACATAGAAAGCACATCAAATAAAGACTAAGAGCAATCAATAATTATTTCCATAGTAATCCAGTAAATAAGATATACAAAGAACTAATTATAAAAATAAGATATTTTAAGATATTTACTTGTTAAACTTGAATATTTCTTCAGGAGTAAATAACTCAGATTGATCTTGTTCCGATCTGCTCATGAAAGATGGCAAAGATTCTTTGACAATGTTTTCAATGTAATATTCAATAAATTTGTAGATTTTTACAGATGAAAGCATGGACGAATATTTTTCACCTTAAAAAATACAAAATTATTATAATCATTAACCACATTGTTAATTAAAATAAGCAATTTTGACTGTTAATTAAAATAAGCAATTTTGACTAATCCATTAAAAAGTAATATCATTAAATTATTAAATTATATATTAAAATTCTCTCTACCACCATAAGAATAATTCTGAAATCAGTAAAATCAAAAATTTTAAATTGAATTGGGACACTAGAAATCTCACAAAACTTGTTATTAAGCAATTTTTGAAAACAAAACAATAAAGAATAAACTGTGCAGTTTCTATCTAATCAAAAAATTATGTTGTTTATCTTAATTGTTATCTTACTAGTAATATTTTATTATTAAAAAATAATGCCTTTTTTAACATTAATAAAAAGCAGATTTAAATAGTAAATAATGTTAAACAAAATTTTTGTTTTTTCTAAATTGATTTAAATTATTAAATAATATTGAAAATCAACAATGAATAGCAATAATAAATACTAGTCACCACGCAATTCATTTTGCAGTAAAAATTGCTTAGAGAATGCCCATTGGTAACAGTCCATAGACGTTTGAAGAGCTTCCAGCCATATGCATATGGATTTGAATGTCATCTGATTATGCAAACCAGAATTAGAAAGTTTTTTCAAAACATTTTCAAATCTGAAAAAAAAAAGTATTTCTAGCATTACCACATATTTTATTTACATATGTATGCATACATTACATAGCATCAAAACCATTTTAAAATTTTAAGCTTGAAATGAAGATGCACAGCTAAGTTTGCCATTTACAAAGGTAAATTTCATATTTCAATTTAAGAACATAGGAAATTACATGGCTTCAATCTCTGTTTATCTCGATTAATCTGAAATAATCTAGTGGCATTTACTTGCATTTCATTTACACAAAAAAGTAATTTGTACATCAAAAACTTTTTTGTTAGAATCAACAGTTTGAAAAAAATAATTCTTAGTCTGTTGCAAGAATGACTTACAATGAAATGTCACTAGAAATATATTAAATTCTTATCAGATATTTTTCTCCCAAAATTTACAGCACTGTTAGTAAAATATAAAAAAAACATAGTATAAAAATGATAAATGAACAGTGAACTTTAAAAGAATTAATACAAAAGAAAAATTTCACATATTTCTTCATTTTTAATGATGTCAAAACTATGACAGATAATAAAAAAAGAAAAAAAGTTAAATATTTCATTTCAAATATTGAGCTAATAAATGCTGATGATAAAAAATACTTACACATCTTCAAAGATATTAAAGCCTAGATTATTGTAAGCCAATAAATATGAAGAGGCAGTTTTGTAATCTATAGTTTAAAAGAAATTTAATTGCAATTACAAGTTAAGAAATAAATAATCATTTATTCACTAAAGGAGTGATATATTTCATGTTATTTATTTCATCAAATAATGAAAGTCATACCTCATTATTTTTTCAATTCTTACTTAAAAAGGCACATATTTCTATATAATAGCTTTAGATATCTCAAATATTCAAAAAAAAAAAAAATACCTGGAATGAAAGGTGCTAATTTTTCAACCATCTCCATGCATTTATGCCTGCATTCAATTTGAATACAGCCACACTGTTTTAACAGCCATAAAACAGCACACTGCAAAGTAGCTTCTTCAAGGCATCTTAAAAATGGAAAGCATAGTTAATATTTAAGCATTTTATTAACAAATACTATAATAGTTTATATTTTTTATTGCCTTTTATTAAAATCTTACCAATATTAGAAAATACAACAAAAAACACATTAGACTTTTCCTAAAATGTGAAAAATAACAATATCTCACAAATCATAGACATGATAATTATTATCAATAAATGAAAAAATTTAATGACTAAATTAATGAATGCAATTATTAAATATGCTGGAAAAAAGGTTAACAATTATATTTAACATATTATTGTCACAGTAAACTTCATTTAGTAAACCAATAACGCTCAAATCCATCAAACAATAAAGCATAGAAGAAAGAACAGAAGAAATAGAAATGTTACTAGAAATGTTTGACAAGAAAATACCATAATAAGAACACATAAAGGAAAAACAGTTTAATAATAGTAGAAATGAGAAGCTATATTATAATTTTGTAATATGCTAACAGAAGCATTACAATTTCTTTTATTTAACAGCATTTGGTTAAAAACAGCAATTCTACACAAATAAATCCAGATCTTTCAAACAATAATGTCAGTTACTGAATCACAAATGTCTAGAATTTGCAAAATACTTCTAATACATTTATGTATTTCCCCAAATATTCCTCCAAATTTTTTTTGCTCCTAATAATAAATTAAAAAGACTTTAATTTTTTTAAAATTATAAATCTAATAAGAACTGAATTTTAAAAAAACAGATATAAGAGAATTTTACGAATTTTTTCGATTTACTTGAATACGCAAAATACTCACTCAGGTCTTTTTCGAGATTCCTCTGTTTTCAGGAACACTTTTTGCTTGGTAGCAATAATCCTTTGGATATGGTCTAAGGCAATAATACATTGTTTCTGTGTACCTTTAAAAAAATCAAGCATGAAATTTTAAGAAATTTAAAGTAATATTTTACTGTAAATATTATTACTTTAAAATGTATCAATCAATGCAGTTATATGCTGTGTCAATATTCTAAATATTATTTAACAAAATAATAAATATTATTTATCATAAATTATCAAATATAAATATTATTTATCAAATTATTTATTACCTTTATAAAATAATACTATTATTACAAAAATAATGATTGGTCACCCTTAAAAGTGTATTAGAATCAAGTTTGTTAACTTTAGGTAGACCTGTAGAGCACCAATAACAGACCTGTAGAGCACCAATATATATACACGCACATATACATCCATCTTTATTGAGTATAGTTAGTGGATATAATTATATTGGAATGTACAAAAAAAAAATTACCAAGTGATGCATTATCTAAGTGTGCAATAGCAAGACTGTCAACAAACTGAACAAGGAGTTGAATTGTAAACCTTTTTACTAACGATTCTTGTTCTCTAAAACAAAAGATACAAAAACAGTACTTCAGAGAATATTGAAAAATTATAATATCTATAGTTACACAGAAGTGCAATTTTTATTAATATGAGAAATATCATACCTGAAAATTCTATAAATATTGTTAAAAGTCAGGGCAGCTCCAATTCTTTTGAAAGCATTTGGGTGAAGAGAGAAACTATGTAATTTGTTCAAAAGATTTTCTGTTTGCTTTTGCTTCGCCTAAAAAAAAAAAAATATTCATATTAGCTACTACTATTAAACCATATTAAAAAAATACTAACAATTATTTGGAAGTAAAAAATGCTATGATTTAGAAAATCTAGATCAAAATTGAAAATGTTTCATGAATTCATGGTTTTAAAAAATGAAATAAATCAAGCAAAAAGAAAATCATTTTAAATATACATATTTCAGGAAATAAAAACAACAACAAAAATTATTATTTTAGTTTGTTAATTTATAAATATAAAATAAGTATTCAATCATCTAAGCATATTCACTTTCATCAATAAACTGTATATTCCACAAAATTTAATTCATTGATTCTCAATAACTTTTGTATTAACAAACCAAACACAAAATATTTAAATTAAACTTACTGCAGGTGATTGCTTAATAGACCATAAAAAGAACTCTCTCAAACATAGGGCACTGAAATCACGAAGAGCAGCATTCTGGTTATTAGTAACACCATCCTAAGAATAGAAAAGTCAAACATTTTTAATAAAATGTGTAATAAAAAATGGGTCATTATTAGTTTATTTTAGAAAATATAGAAAAG
>JAPMOR010125664.1:545292-556054 GCA_026543865.1 Argiope aurantia
AAAACTATAATTTTTTAAAAAATATTACAGGGCAACATGAGGATGCTTTATTATCTATCAAATTTTCAGATACAAAATTTAACAGGTTCACTTTATTTACATGAGAGACCTTCACTAGCATCAGGACTGAAATCTTCAGTATACTAATCTACAAAACTGAATATTAACGAAGAGTCTATGATGATCAAGTAACATAGTCATCAGGTCAGATTCTTTATTTAAATTTAAGAAAACTAGATTTATAGATTACATGAATTTTGTTCACACATTCAAAGAATGAAAAGTTTTTATTCATAAAAACAATTTTCTTTTCACTTTTATTAGACACACATTTTTATTCTTGCTTATGTATTATTTCACAATATTTCATTTCTTTTTCAAATATCAATCTATATTATTTGATACAATTCTGTACTAATGAAAAAATTTTAAAGCCAAGAATATTATTTGTGATAACAATAAACAAATTTCAGTTCATGAACTTAATGAAAATTCAAACAAAGAAATGTAGAATACCTTTTATACAGGCTTTATGTTTTGATAAAAAAAACATTTAAAATTAATAAAATATTAATTATATAAAGTAAGAATTATTTCACAAATTAATTTATAGCACTTTTTTATAATAATTTGAGAAGTATTAAACATTCAAGAAATAATTATTGAACATGTTCAACAGATTTTTTTTTATTTTATATATTTAAACAGTATAATCAGTTTTTGATTAAAAATATCACCTTGAATGGTAGATGCTAATAAATAGTAATTCAAATATGGTAGTAGCCGTGAAAAGTGAGGTTTCAAAATATCCAATGGAATGTTATCTGACCATCTTTCTAAAGCAGAAACAGCAGCCATTGCTAGAGGTAAATAACTGACACCAAGCTTCAAAGCACTCTAAAAAAATAAATTCAAATACGGCATTTCAAGAAACTGTAATTATTATGTTATAAATACATATTATTCACATTGTTATATCTTATATTTAGCATATTATTCATATTGATATATCAATATTTCACAATAGATTTTAATAAATGTTCTCTACAAGCACTTGAAAGATTATTAATAATGTTAATGTTGATGTAATAAAATGAAATGTATATATAACTTTTAGCTGAATAATTTAAGACAAAAAAATCTTACTCATTAATTAAATTTATTTACAATCATATAAAAATGAAAAACAATGGCAGGTAAACGTATAGATTTTAGAATAATATTATTTGCCTTAAGATAGAAAGAAACCAAATATTTACAATATGAATAAAAATTAAACAATTTAAAATCTTCCAGAAAGGAGAACTAATGAGCTTTCAATTAAAAAATAATTCTGAATTCAAACAATTTTAAGAACATCTTATTTTAAAATCTAAATATCACCATCAAAAAAGTAGTTCACATTGGATGAAAAATTTGTATTTGAAATAAATGGCAAGTTAAAATAATATTAGAATAACAAATATAAAATAATAATACATATAAAAATAAAGAAAATTTTTAATACCTCAAGGCAAGGAATTAAAACATTGATCTGCTGTAAAACTATTTCAATAGGTAAACTCAAAAGGACTCCTAAGCATGAAGCTAGTAAGTCATCTTTAAATTGCTGCTGTCGAACAGCAACTTCAGTGACAAATTTAGAAAATAACTGGAAACTTCTCCATTTTTCTTCAGAAATATTATCAGTTTTAATAACGGCAATCTCAGTTCTGTGAGGAAATTCCTAGAGAAAGACAAAAGGACAAGGACAAATTCACTTAAGTAAAACAACATAAACAGCAGCAGATTTAGACATTTTAAAACTCTAAGTTGTGCACTCGTTAATCTTCTTTGCACTGAATACTTTCATGGAGCAATTATAGGTTGTCACACATTATGCACTATACTATTTTTTCAACTCCACACTTATTTAACTACACATAATTTTATTTTTTGATAATAAAATTAAAAGTTAAATAGATAAACAATATCAATGCAATGTGCAAATTTTTATTATTCAAATTGCACAAAACACTTAAAACCCAGTAAATGGGGCTTAAATCTAAATTTGTTGTTGCTGTTATTTCAAGGTAAAAACATATAATTTTAGCATAGTATATTCCCGATAAAAAATATTAAATTGCAAGTTGCTGAATCTTTTCTTCATTTTTGAAAAAATTCATTGTGTTTAGAAAATACATATATTTGTATAACTTTCAAATTTCACAACAATGGATATCAAATACATACCATCAAATAGGTTACTAAAAAAATTGCAGATAAAATGTAAAATTCTAAAACTTATTCATCTACAAAAAATGAGAATCAAGATATGTACAAATTATTCACTAATGCTAGAAGTTACATTGAAAATATATATTTTCTTGTTTCAATCTTTATTACTTCTCATCTGTGATTCATTGTGTGTTTTAAATGTATATTTTCCCAGTGTTAATATATATTTTATACTTAAATTGTTGGCATTCTAAACAAGTGATAATGATACAATTTTTTGAATTCTATCACAAAGAGTGATCTGTACAATTATCATTTTTATTTTATTTTGAGATCTAGTTTTGAGGTGTTTTATGTAAGGTAGCAATTTACATCTACTCAGATTTTTCTACTTGGAAATATTTTTTAGTGCTGGCATTATACTTATGCAAGCATTATTGAAGTTGATACTTCAAACACAATTGTTATAACTTTCAAAAAATTGTCTATGATCTAGAAAGAAATTTACTTACACAATATATATAGTACATGATATATTTACTATTATTACTAGCACATCTTGAGAAAATATGGCTCTTTTAGATAATAGAGTATCAACATTAGCTTCTTACATATTCTACAGCATGACTTTGCGAAACCTGAGTCAAGTTAGTCTACTATGTCAACCTCTACTTTATTTCTGTTACAGATAATAGAGTATCAACATTAGCTTCTTACATATTCTACAGCATGACTTTGCGAAACCTGAGTCAAGTTAGTCTACTATGTCAACCTCTACTTTATTTCTGTTACAGACCATATTAATACCAATATTAATCTTTTCTACCATCCTAAACTAAGCTGAAAACATGACACCCTTGTCTTGATAAGTCATATAAGAAATTAATAACTTAAAAAGCCTTTAATAGATCACTTTTCTGAAATTAATCTCAATCCCCTCCCCCTCCCCAAAAATTTTTTACTATATCTTCATTTTTTTAAAAATGGCCATCTAAAATGTAAATTCTTCCAAAATGAAAGAATATTTCTCTGATGCGATAATTTTTCAATATCTCATGATAGGTTGGCATACAGAAGTTTACAGAGAGAGACAGGAGAGCCCACAGAGTGTTTTATGCAACCATATATGCAACCAACCAGATAAAACTAACAGCTACAAATTCAATTGGAGCTATTGGAGCAAATAAAGGAAGAAGGTGCTAATTAGAGGATACAGGGTTGGTGGGCTTTCTACATTTACCAATATTTACCTTAATGGTATATACCTATAGGTGCACTCTATACACCATACCTGTACATAAAGGATTAATAATCTAGTCAATTTAGTTTTGTTTTTCAACACATATTTAATTTATTCAATAAGTTATTTATCTATTTATTATAACTCATGGCTGCATAGTATCCAGTTTGTACAAAATTATATATTAGCAAATGCAGGGTGTTTACAAATATTGTAATAACTAAATCCAGTTTTACAAAATTATAGCAAATGCAGGATGTTTACAAAAACTGTAATAACTAAATGAATACAATAAAATAGATAGCAACTAGACCAATTTTATTAAATTATCTCAATATTTTATAATTCATGGTAATCGTATTTTCACAAATTTATCAATTGAACAACTACTATAATGATGACATCTTTTAATCGACTCCTTGTAGCTACCTCAGCATAGACAGCTGTTATGTTAGAAATTCTGCAATGAACATGAAACTATAATCATGTGTTCATGCCATAGCATTAAATATCAAATTTATTGATACTTTATTAAGTTTTTTTAATGTGCATATTTTTTATTATAAAAGATATAACACATAAATAAGAAAAAATAACAGAATTTTAAATATATATATATATATATATATATATATATATATATATATATATATATGTAATGATATTTTAACTCCTATTTCAGTTTAATTAATTTTCAAGATTTTATCTTAATTTAGCCCATAGTAACTTTATTCTGAAATATTCTCTTATTTCGTGATTAAATTCCACTGTCTCTACTTAATTAATTCAAGAGAAGCTTTGTTAAATTGCTGACTCAGCTAAAAGTCGAACTTTCCCACTCTGCATGAAGAGGCAAAATACCGCTGATGAGGCAAATTCTTTTTTAAAATATCCCTGTGTTTCTCCTGCCTTCTCCACCCGTGTAACGAAAATCCCTATCGAAATCTCAAAATATATTAGCGCTATGAAGAAATGTTTTCCCTATCAAAATCATAGGTTATATAAGACCAGGGATAAAATGTCCAAGAGCTTTTTCCTCATTCCTCTCTGTGTCGTCCTATGTGCTCATCGCTTGTACATATGCCTGCTTCATAAAAATGAAATAAAACGACGTCACGAAATAGCAAGTCTCTTCACTGTCTTCAAACTGCATTTCTGCTTCACAACAAATAATGTTTATATATATATATATATATATATATATTGAATTTGTAACATTTGAGTCAAGATGACCAAATAATTATATGTACTTTTCTTTTGTTTATCAAAGATATTTCATTTATAAATGCACACATCCACACTTCAAACAGAAAAAAAAATCATAAAGTGACCATGATTTTTTTCCCCCAATCAAATAAGGATCCCAAAGTAAATGTTTATAAAAGCAAGTATAGTATTTAGCAAGTATAATCATTCATATGAGATTATATTATTTTTTAATTTTATTTTCATAATTTTCTTCTCTTGCTTTTGCTCTATTAAATCCTGTGTAGATCTCAATTTTGAAGCCAATTTGACATATTTTCTGCACTTAATAAGCTGATTTGGGAAAGAGTAATTGTCTCTTACACTAAGAAAATAAAGCCTGGCAAAAATGAAAAATAAAATAATATATAACCATCAGCTAGATTCAAAAATATTTTTAAATTTTCATTTCATTCAAATTCAGCTATAAAACATTAAAATTTCCAATCTGACTTTATTATAAAAATTGGGTTTAAAATCCACATTTCTTGAAAGCTAAAAAAAATATTGGAAAGACCTATTATATAAAATAAATTGACTATAATAAATATAAAATGAAAAGAAATGTTAAACATTTATTGGTTAACCCCAAAGAATAAGTGACATAGCAAGAATTACAAAGAACAAATTAATTTTACTGATCATAAAGACATATATAAAAGTAAATATAAACTAAAGATTACTTTAAAATATCCAATTTTTGAACATATAGATAAAGTCAATGAAATTAGCTTGCAAAATCCACTATGATAAGGGTGCCTGTAAATAAAAGAAATTTTTAATTATATCCTAATAATCTTAAAAATAATGGCAAAATATATGAATTTCATTAATTTTATTAAACTTATGAATTCAATTCATTTCATTTCATAAATAAAAACATAATTTTCATATCACTAATAAAAACAAAATTAATTTTTAGTAATAGTTTAAAAAATTGAGAATGACACACACCTAGTAGAATGGAAAATCATTTCTTTTCCAAATATATACACCCATTTTGGAAATAATTCTGTGCAACTATCATTCAATAAATCCCTAAAAACAAAAGATACTTTAAACAGTTGAGGTCAACATAAAACATGAAATTTTTAAAAAAGCAACAATTTTGAGGATATATTTCTAAAATATATATTATAAATTAATTTTAAATAAATATTTGAAGGAAGCAAAATCAATTAAGTTAAACAAAAACTTTATTTTCCTTGACATAACTAATTTAAATTCAATAACTCCAATTCAATATACACTGGTGTGCAAAACTTAAGCAACAGGTATGTTTTTTGCCATAACTTCACGAGAAATCATCTGAGAGACATGAAATTCAGAAATGAGATACAGCATTTTGTTCTGAAAGAATGACGAAAGCATAGTTGCGCGGAAATGAATGCAATGCATACAGTATGGAATGAAACAGAAGAAGGCTTTATTGAACTCATAGTATCGTTACACATGATTGTCTGTCCAAGAGGAAGAACAGCAAACAGATGTTCCTTAGTATGGGATATGCCCTCCCCTTATTGCAATGGTTGCTTCGCACCGTCTCCCCATACTCAGCACCAGATTGTCCAACAGTTCTTGAGGTAAGAGTGCCCATTCCTCAATCAGCATCTGTTTAAGTTGTCGGGTGTTCCCAGGAGGATGTAATCCTGCCGCAAGGCGTCTCCACAAAGCATCCCATACATGATCTATCAGATTTAAATCAGGGGAGCACGCCAGCCAATCCATTCGAGTGATATCTTCACTTTCTAGGAGCTCCTCAACAGCATGAGTCCTGTGTGGCCGAGGATTGTCATCCATAAAAACGAAGTCTGATCCAATGGCACCTCGGAACAGACGCACATGGGGAAGGATCACCTCCTGACAATAGCGATCTCCAGTTACAACGTGGAGCTCAGTTCGCCCGTTCATCATAATACCTCCCCAGACGACAACTCCATCATAATGCTTCCCCAGATGACAACTCCAGGACCACCGAAGCGGTCTCTTTCCGTGATGTTACTGGGATGAAACTGTATCCCGACCTCTCTCCAAATCAACTGGCATTGGGAATCGCTTGTGGCACTAAAACGACTCTCATCTGTAAAGAGGACACGACTCTATTGATGAGATGTCCAGTTTTTGTCCTCCCTGCACCACTCTAAACGGTGCCGCCGGTAGGAAACTGTCAAAGGGATGCAGCGTTCAGGATGGCAGGTGAATAGGCCACCTTTGTGAAGGCGTCTGGACACAGTAAAACGCGACACTTGTTGCCCGGTTGCTGCACACAGTTGCTGAGCAATGGCGCTTGCTGACTGGTTTAGGGTTCTTTTCGCCTGCAGGACAATATATCGGTCATCCACTGCAGTTGTTTTCCTGGGGCGGCCACCACCAACCTTTCTCACAGCTGTACCTGTGATTTGGAAGACTTTCCAAGTGCGCGAAACGACACTTTTGTTGATTCCGAACTCTTCAGCTACACTGGTCACACTACGATCCTCCTCCAGCTTTCCGATCATTCTTCCACGTGTCAAATCGTCCAGGTGATTTCTGCTAGCCATATTTCACAAATTAATTCACGTGCACTTGCAGCGAATGTCTTTAATTGCGCCTCCGTCCTTCCTTTTATTGTAGTATTGAGCTGCGCGTGCCTTCCGCACGTGTTTTGCGTACGCTCACGTCGCCTGTGTCGTTTTGTTCCTGATATTTGCATACGCATGACCTTTCTCTTGAATTACGTGTTCATTGTACTGATCGCAAGAACTCCTTTTCTGCAATTTCATTGCTATCTGCTTAAAATTTGCATTGTTGCTTAAGTTTTGCACACCAGTGTATGTTTATGCTTGAATCCCCAAATTTGCCTATAATCAGTATCAACATTATATTTTTACCACTTCTCAATTTGCAATAAATTTTTAAAATTTTGATTCATAACATAGCCAATTCTAAAATCCCTTTATTTGTTATCAGATTCTTATTTCTTAATTCATTAGAGCAGTTTCAAGATTGATACATATTACATAAGATTATCCAGCAATTAAAAAAATAATAGCTTTAATAAGCAACACAACATGTTTCATTTTACAAAAGAAAAAAAAAAGCAGCTTTATTTGCTTTCAATAATGAATATTTTTGTTAATTTTTATTATGAAAATCATATTTTCTTAGCAAAGGTTTTGAAAAACCAGGAAAATTCCTTATTGGTTTTAAAAAATTCAGTTTTTCTTAATTATGTAAATTTTGGAAATTTCAGATAATAGAATTGTCTATTAAGCAACAAAATGTAAAAATAAATTAAAATTGTTTCACTGAAAAATTTAATTTAAATATGGAATAAAATTTTTATTAAACAAAAGGATAAATGAAACTAATTTCAAATTTTATACCTCAAAAAATCAACTAAATTGATGAAGATGTAATAATCAGTCATATTGTTAGCATGAACTCCATGAAAAGGATCAGATGAAGTCTCTTCTTTGTTTTGATCATCTTCATTCTGTAATATAAATCCAAAGAAAAATTATTTACTATTCCTCAAACATAAATTTTTCACAAGAAATCTACACACACACAAGTGAGTGCGTGCATGCGTGTGTTTGTGTGTGTTTATATATGACTATATCAAACAGGTACAATTACAATTTTTTTAAAATATGCGGAATATATGAAATGAAAATATCAAATATAATGGAAAGGAGGAGTTCAGTTTGATGTCTTAGTGATATTCTGACTTTTGAAAGATGCATTTTGCAACATGCTGTTTTGTTGTACATATTTCATTCAGCTTTTCCTTGTTTATTTGTATTTTATTACTAATAATAATACAGCTAAAAAAGGCTTTGCCATCCTCTCAATCAAAATTAGTGGACAATTACTTCCATTTATTCCTACCATTTCCAAACATAGCCACTTCATGCAATGGAACTCAGTGGTTTCAACATCTAGTCTGCCTCCTTTTAAACCAGTAAAGTTATAAAATAAAGAAATATTAATAAAATTAATAAGTACAAATTCAATGTTATGAGAAACACAAATATATTCATAGTTTCAAAATTTTAATCAGTGTTTTTAAAATAAATTTAATGTTCAAATTTCAGAAAAACTACATTAAAATTTGATAAATTGTGAGCAGAATTATTCCAAATTCATGTTGTAGAGTTCAAAATGGAAATAATATAAAATGTGTCACTAGAATTTAACAGATTTCAGTTAAGCTTTTTATAAAAAGAGCAGCTACAATTAACTGTGAAAAGTAAATTTTAAATCATAAACTTGGTTAACATCCTATTTGCTCATGCTTTATATATATATATACAGTGGTGACCAAAAGTGTAGACATTTTTTGAAAGTTTCATGTTTTTCAACTTTGCGTGCTTGTAGAATATATTAATTTTCACTTAAATACAAATGCTTAGATATCAAATTGAAGGTAATTCAATGTAAAATTTAATAACAGTATTACAATATCTGTATTACAAAAAAAGTTACGCTCATTTTAGTAGAACAAAAAACATGAATCAAAACACAAATCGTTTTGAATAATGACGTGTTTTGTAATAAAAGTGTACTAGCCGATCACAAACACTGTTCTGAGGACCCATCAAATGTCTGTAACTATAATTTAGGTTATTTGGATGGTAAAAGCATTATTGTTGTGGAAATATTTTGCGGAATGATGCATACTAGTACAATTAAATAGAGTATTGCTGTTTTTGAATATTTTAAGTCCTTTTTTTTAATTAAACTAATTTTAAACAAACAACACCAACAAGGAGAACTGATTGGACGTCTACAAAAAGAAGCTGAATTGTCATATTGAGAGAAAATGGCCTCTCTTATGCTGAAATTGCAAGACAAGTTGGTGGTTCAGTGACTTATTCTGGTGTACGAAAGTTCTGTTTACGTTATGAAAAAACGAAATCAGTGGAAAATAAGGCCAAATCAGGTAGAAAAAAAATGCACAACTGCTACTGCCGATAGAAAAATTAAACGGCTATGCCTTCAAGATAGAAAAATTTCATCAGATGCCATTAGATGTGAAATGAATGCAGCGGGTATTGAAGTAAGTTCAAGAACAAAAAGAAGGTTATCAGGATTTGTACTACAAACTAGAATTCCAAGGAAACAACCATATTTAAATCAAAAGCAACTCAAAAAATGAGTTAAGTGGGCAAAAGAACACATTAAATGGTCAGAAAATCAATGGAAGCTAGTAATCTGGAGCGATGAGACTAAAATATCGCTGTTTGGTAGTGATGGTAGAAAATACGTGAGACGTAGAGTAGGTGAAGCGCTTCATTCTGATTGAATTGAAGCAACTATAAAAACAACAACAAATGCCATGATTTGGGCATGTATGTCTGCAGATGGTGTGGGCCGAATTCAAGTGATTGATGGCATCCTGAATGGCAAAAAATACATCAAAATTGTCCTGGAACCAAAATTGATACCTTCCATCAGGGATTTCTTCCCCAACAAAGCACCATTTATTTTTCAGCAGGATTCAGCTCCATGCCACACAGCAAAAGTATGCAAAGCATGGTTTCAAAATAAAGGCATAGATGTATAATACCACGACCAGGAAACAGCCCTGATCTTAATCCAATTCAAAATTTGTGGTGACGTTTGAAAATTCTTGTATGAAAAAAATGTCCAGCCAATAAAAGACAACTTACTGAATCTATAATTGATTCTTGGCATCATGTGATTACGAAATATGAACTCCAAACACTCGTTCACTCGATGAAAAGACGCTGTGAAGCTGTCTTAAAAAATAAGGGTTATCTTACTAAGTATTGATTGTGTAAGTATTACTTTTAAAACATGCAAATCTAAAATAGATATTACTAAAATAAGCATAACTTTTTTTGTAATACAGATATTGTAATACTGTTTTTGTTATTAAATTCTACATTAAATTACCTTCAATTTGATATATAAACATTTGTATTTAAGTGAAAATTAATATATTCTACAAGCACGCTAAGTTGAAAAACATGAAACTTTCAAAAAATGTCCACACTTTTGGCCACCATTGTATATTATATGTATATTATATATATATATATATATATATATATA
>JAPMOR010125664.1:556154-644439 GCA_026543865.1 Argiope aurantia
ATGCTCAGAATTTATAGTTTTTGTAATATTTATTATATATAATACAATTTTCCTATAATTTTATACATTTTGAAACATTTTAGTAATAACAATAGATTTAAATGTTAAATGTTTTTTAAATGAACTTCTACAAATCATTAATCTTACATTCCTACCAAATGAAGAGGATCTAGGGAAAAGAAAGAGGGAAGAATACTACATGCAATGTTCCTCTGGGCAAGAATATAAGCATCAAAAAGAAAAGTATGGCAATAAAACAACACGAAAGAACCTCTGCTCTTTGTAACTACATAGAACAGACTTTAAAAAAGTGAGCTATTGGTCAAGAAATAAGGTAGGCAGGAAAGTGTTAATGAAATTCAAAAACTGCTTTATTAAGTTTAAAGGGTTAAAAATACTTAGACTATAAAATACTTTTATCTTGAACACTGCTGTGTATATAATAATTAACCAATATATATACAAAAGTTTTCATTATTGATAAATGATTTAAGTTTTTATGAAAAATTCTTTCAACAGTATTAAATTTTGAATCATATATGAATTTAAAATTATCTTTAATTCACTACATTATTTCTTGTAAAAACTTAAACTGGATAGAAAAATTCTCCAAAATCCTCTCTGTATCATTATATTAATGTACAAAAAAGGTTGATATAAATTGTAAAAATAAAAAGGAAAAACACCTTTGTTAGTGATTGATTTAAAGTTAAATCCAACTTTGATATAAGAACAAGACTAGAACGAATTATTTCATCATAAACTGCTTCCATTAAAGATTGTCTCTGATCCAGAGGAATGCCTAAGGGATTTAATTCCTAAAAAATAAAAAGCATTAAATTAATTGCCATTATTTGACATCAAAAAGAAGGTTTTCATGAAAATAAAAATATACATTGAAAAATTAAAAAGAGCATTATAATTTTTTTTTTAAAAAGCTAAATATATTTTAAGATGAAACATTTGAAATTTTGTTTCAAATAATTTAATTTTAGTATTAATTTAACACTCTTTAGCTGAACCTGCTCACCTTTAGCTGAACAACATTCAGTATAGACTTCCATAGATACATATAATCCTTATATGTCACTATTTTTACAGATGATTCTTCCTTTTGAATTTGCCGTCCATTTGCAGATGTTTTGTCTTTATAATCTTCTGCTTCAGCAACAATAGGATGGGAACATGTTTTCACAAGACCTTGGTAAACTATTTTTAAAAATTATATGCACATCTTAAATTAATCAGAAAAGATTGCATTTCAGCAACTTGCAAAAATTTTGTTTGGTAAAAAAACATACATTAGTAGCATATCAGTTAAATATATATAATGTGATTTTATATTAAAATTTTTAAACCAGTGCATTTTAAATAATTCCAATATATTTCATCAAAAAGAAAATACAATATTAACTTACCTGTTTGAGTCAGGAAATCTAAAAATAATTCACGTTTTGGTTGAACAGATAAAAATATCCTAATGATAACTTTTGGAACAATAAAGTGGACTCTCGAAGGGACTTTAGGAAATTTATCAATTTGAAAAACTGTAAGTTTCTCTAATGAAATAATGACATTCTCAGACAACTGTAATAAAAGAAAAACAATGAGAAAATTAAAATATTTTCCAACTAATCACATAACATTCATAATAAAGAACATTCATAATAAAGCTTACATATTCTGTTACAGAAATAATTGAAGAAAGAGCTTCAAGGTAGCAGGACAAGTCTAGAATTCTACTATCTAAGTCGGTGTTATCACTGTAAAAAAGTAATGTACTAGTAGTTAAAAGTACTAGTTTTAAGTAAATGAAAACAAACCACCTACAAAAAAAATCATAATACAAAAAAAAAAATTCTTTAATTTTTTTCCTTTATAGTGCTAGTTATTTTATTACCATAAATCAATTTCAGTCTTTTTATTTAGTCTTTTACATCAGACAATGTAGAAATCTTAAGTATTCCATATAAATAGCAGGTTTCTTCATTACAAAAGTTTTGGGGTTCTTTGAAACACTTAACTTATAAAACAGTTAAAAAGCAACCCATGCTTTTAGACATATATAATTAGAAAAAAAAAATTACAACTAGTAGAGAAGTTAATAAATTATTATTTTTTCATTTATATATCTGCTTAAAAATTTACAACTTTAGCTTTTGAAACCAATAAATATCTCATGAAATTCAATAAAATCCATAAAGATATTTATTTTTGAAAACTCATATGTATTTACAAGCTAATAATATTTTCCATAAATTTCAAATTATTATATTATTGAACCTAACTGGAGACTACCAGATCACAAATATTGTTTTATACACAAAAAGAAATAATAAGTTAGATATTTTAAATAAAAGAAATTTATACCAAAATAGAAAATTTTAAAAATTCTGATTTGAAATACAAACTTTGTAAAATGAGTTTTTTTTAAAGCTTTTATTATTTTATTTATTTTTGGGATTAATAATTGAACAAACACCTTTTCTTAGGATTTGATCCAAATGAAAAATATCCACAAAATATATGACTAAAATTTGTAAAAAAAAAATTGATCAAAACAGGAAGTTTCATAATATTTTACCTCAGAAATACATGCTCACACTTTTGAATCACATTCTGAAGCATCAGTTTCACTTCATTTTCACTAAGGCATAATTTACATGGCTGAAATAAGTAATATTAATTGTTAATGAAATTAAAAAGGAAGATTTTTTAATGCATTAATTTTTTTAAGTAGAAGAACATTTACTGACTGTATTTTGACAAGCAATATTTTCATTATGTTTATAATATATATCTCAATTAGTATTAATATTTTTTTTAAAAAAGGATATTTTAATAAAACAAAATATTTGCAAATTGAACCAATATAAAAAATTGAATAAAAAGTACAATGAAATTAATAATTTTAGAAGATAATTAAAAAAAATATATAAAAAAATCCTTTGTTTGATAATTTATATATGATAGAATTTTTGAAAATCTAGATAAGAACTATACTATTAAGAATAATATTTTTATCGAAAATAGAATCTTTACAAAGCAAAACTTAATATTTTACTTTTTATTTCATATCATTTACTATGCTGAAAAAAATTCCAGCAGTAAGGAAAAAAAAACTAAGAATGGAAAATCTTGTAGATTGGGAATTTAAAACATTATTTTATAATTCAGATTAGATAAAGTTCTATATCAGAATGCCTAATATATATTGTATTACATTTTTATTAATTTTCAGGATTTGCATAAGGAAACAAAAAAGATTTATAAAGCTTGGTGAATAATGATTTTGCATTACAACTAGAAGACATCAATTTTAGAAACTTAAAAAAAAAAAAAAATTAAACATAGATTTGATTATTAGGCTTTTTAAATCTAATATTTAAAAACTTTTTTCTGTTTTACTTTTAATTTGGTGCTGCAAATCAAATACAGCTTTGATATAATTAAAGTAACCAAGCAAAGATTTGTTGAACTTTGAAAACTCATATCTAAATAAATTCATATCATATATGCTAACAAGTGCACATTCCCACCCTCTAAGGTACCCAAACTTTGATTCATTGTGGTCCACTTTTTAAAAACTGAATCTATAGAGACTTTTTCCCCCCTATTTTTCTATCATGTGTCTTCATAAAGATTTAAAGCTCATATCACAATTTTAAAAATTATGAAAAGATACTTATGCATTCAAGATCTCAGGGGATCCACAGTTTGAGAAACATGCTCTACAATATTTTTGTGCCAAATTTCCTTCATGTAGTAGTTTGGTTCTGTAGTGACAATTTGTTCTATAGAAAATCAATAGGCAGGAGATATTTTAATAATTAGAGATGGCTAATTTGCTTTAATCAGATACTTTCATCTGATAACTTATCAAAATGAAATATTGATAAGATGTATTTATTTATATTTGATTCATTAGATTTTATAATTATAACTTATGGAGATGAACATTTTAATTTTGAGGTACTATCAGAAGATAATTGACAATCAGCAACTTACTTTCTGAATTTCTAAATGCCTTTACTAGCAGTGCATCATAATGCAGAAAAGCAAGCATAATAAAGATCATCTTAGCTTAGTTATTTCAAAGAAACATTAGGGTTATTTTGGGACTTTCCTATTTTGAACTGCAGTCGAACGACATGAGCAATACCCGAGTTTGCATACCTTCTCCAACTTTTATGACATACAAACAGAAGAGTATTTGGTCCCAATAGATTCAACATACACCTGACCCACTTACATGGCGATTCTTTGATAAACAGGGTTTAGAATTTAGAATCTCTGGTCCTGGAAAATTTTTACCCTACCACCATGCCACTGCTGATTTTCTTGCATCATTGAAAGCTAAAAAAAGATTTTCTATAAATCTGTGTTATAATTTTATAAGACAAACGAGCAGAAATAGACTCCTTATAATTTTCTTGCAGAGTCTCTATTGAAGGTGAATTTGTGTTTTAGATGCTTTTCTCAAATGATTGAAACTAACATTTTACTATAACACATACCATATCTGACTTATTTAAATAATTGATTTATTGAGTTGTTGCATTTACAGATGTCTACAATATATATGTTAAATCAGAGTACCAAATTTTATCCATCTAGCACTCTTTGTTTTGTAATTATTGTGTTTAATTAAATTCAAATAGCCAAACAGACATAGTTCCTCAGAAGAGATTTAGCTCAAATTTGAAAGAAGTCAACAATTGTGATGTAAAGACCATATACAAAATTTCATCTGTCTAGCTCAAAGCGTTTTTAAGTTATCTTTGCCATAGACAGACATTTTCCAAAAATGTTTTTTTCAAAGTTAGAGAGGTCTCCTGTGTAGAAATTCATCACAATCTCCAGACTTTTCATAACTACAATAATTTCTCTATACTTCATATAAGAGAAAGTAACAAAAAAGTGAAGTTACAATGACTTGAAATTTTTTTAAAAAAATGAATGAATTGCTCTTTTACATTTTTAATGGTTCTATGATATCACAAGACTGATCATCACTGTTTAAATTCATACTTATAATGAGCTGAATATAAGAAAGAAAATTAAAATAACATGGCTTTAATATCTGATACAGGGTGCATAGTGAGAAATTGCTGCAAAAATTAAGTACTTTTAAATATTTTTTAAGCATCTTAGCCAAAAAAAATTAAGCACCTTTGTACATGTATGCATACATAAACCTGCTTATTTTCTGAGAATAGGTCATTTTCGGTTTTATAATATTGAATTTTTATGGAAAAAATTCTGTTTAATTAATTTTAAATGTGTATTTTTTAAATTTTAATATTTATTTCTGTATTTGCACAATGTCTTCTATTGTAAAACAAATTATGTCTTTTTGAATTCGAAAAACAAAAAAGAATCATAAAAATAAAAAAAAATAAAAATAAAAAAAAACTATCAACACCAAAAATTTAAATCAACTTTTAAAAGATTAACAATTAAGATCTGTGACCCTTTTCAATATTTCTTAAAATAACAAACCACCAGTTTATTTAAATAAATAAATCATTTCTGAAAATACTGCCATTAATGTAGAAACAAACCATGATCAAACAGTTTAAATTTGATTTTTAAATATGCAAGACAAGAATCAAAATAGCTGGGATAGAAAGTGTAAATTTCCTCCTGCATTTACTCACTAAATTTTAAAATTTTAGTTACAATCTTATAAAGCTAAGAACTAAGCATTCCTGAATGGTCACTATCATAAGACTGACAAAAATGTTATGAAATTGATGATAAATCAATGCCATATTCTAAATAATTTTTTAAGCACTTTTTAAAACAGTAACAGCGATCACAAACATGAAAGGTTAAATATACACTCATCAGATAGAACTTAAATCAATTCTTGAATATCTCAAACACTAAAAAATTTTCAATGTTAGAAAAAAAAATTTCGAATGTTTCTGAGCTGCAACAAGTATGGTACAGTACATATTTCTTACTGCCCCATCTGGATAATTCTTTCAGTATTTCAATAAATGGCAATGCACATTGTTGAAGAAAGGGAGGGGGATAGGGCAGAAAAAATAGTGAAAAAAGGCCCTTTAAGCATTATTTTAATGTTTTGGAACCCATAGATCCCTTATAAAAATTCTTCCCCTTTCTTGGTTTGCTTTCTTGATACATTTAATAAACAAGCTTTTATGATGTGGGGAAATAAAAAGTGTCTTTGAACTTCTCGAGGAAATTAAGCACTTTTTAAGGAATTTTTTTCAAAATTAAGTATTTTTAAGGTGCTTAATAATGGTTTTCAAATTTAAGCATTTTTCCTGACACTATGCACATTGTGGTAATTTGAGGGATTCATGGGCATGAAGTTGTAACTGAACGATGGAACTGAAATTAAATATAACCAATGTTCATAGCGAATCAGCTGGTCACCAAAGATAACTAGGAAAAAGTTTTGAAATTGAATGTAAATTTTTATAATGAAATAACATAAAACTTATATAACCAAAATAATACTAAAGTTGTTGTTTTTCTAATTTTATTACATAAAACTTGTAAGCATAATTTAAACAGAATAATAAATTAAATGAAAAACAAGCAAAAAATAGATAAAAAATAAAAGTGAAAATGAAAAACTAATACTTTACCTTGGCAAAAAGGCCATATGCAATAACAGCAATCTGAATTTTTTTAGAATTTTCACTTTCTAGGAAAATTTCTCTAAATTGCTTCATGAAATACTAAAAGAAATTAGAAAACAGAAATATATATATATTTGCATGAAAACTTAACATAAACACAGAGAAAAATTAACTTACTTTAAACACTTTAGTACAGTAACTTCTGTCATCTGTAAATCTAACAGCAATCCTCTCAGATGTCTAAAATGCAAATCAAAATTTTTATTCAAAACAGATAATCTAACACACATTAGAATATATATATATATATATATTATATTTCAAATAAAAATAAATAGTATGATTAGTTTATAATCAATAAAATATTGCTTTTAATATAATCAATACTTAATTTATCAACACTAAGATTATAAATATTCATAAAGGAAAAAAGCAAGAGAAAATATTACTTCAATGTTATTACTAAAAACAAAACAAAAAAGAGAAAAAACCGGAGGTGATGATGATATATACACACCTTGAAAAATAGCAACTCATTATAACAACAACACTGAGTTAATTCTAACTTACATACAAGCTCAAAATAACAAAATCCTATTTTAAGCAATGAAAGTAAGTATCAGTATTGTTTAATGCATCAGAAAGGCAATTATTTAAAAAATTTCAATAATAGAATAGAGTTTTGGTTCTGACTATTGGACCTAAAGAAAATACATTATTTTTTTAATATATTATTTTTTAATATTATATAGAATAAGATAACCATTACTTTACATGGTAACTGAATTATCACATAAAATAAATAGTTTTATGAAATTTTGATAAAAATGGTTAATGAGAGAAAATAAGAATGAAATTAAGAAAGTTATTAAAGTTATTATAAGAAGAATTAAGAAAAAATACAGGAGAAAAATTTACCATTATTAACAATAAAGTTGAACATTTACTTTAAAATATGCAAGATGAAAATATTTAAATGAAGGAAATATATTCTTACCTTTACATAAAGCAAACAAAAATCAATAGCAGATAAAATTCCTAAACATTTATAAATATTTCCAGCAATTTATTAAAATGTCTTTTTTCAAAAAATTTCATTTGTTTACATAAAATAAAATGGCATATTTCAATACATATATACAAAAAAAATTCTATTCTAATCTCAAAATTGGTGCCAAAACAGAAGAACAAATGACAAATATTATATGTTACTTTATTCTAAAATGTTCTCTTTTTCTTAAATCCAAATCCCACTTTTTCATTTAATTATTTCCAACACACATTCTAGAAAACTGTTGATTCTGGTTCTCACACTTTGTGAAAAAGGATAAAAATCCTTAACACCAATACTTCAGAGATACTGAAAATTCTTTAATTTAAGCCAACACATGTCAAAGAAATCTTTAAAAGAACCTCGAAGAATATCATGAGTAAAATTTCTCTCACTTTGCTCTTGTGTTCTGGTGCAAGCAGACATGTTAAGCCTTTTGTCCCAATGTATAAATTATTGCCTTAATAATAATAAGTTGAAAAAAATGTATAAATAATTTGAAGTTTATACCAAAAGTATCATTTTCTCAGTAACACATTTACCAAAATTAAGCGACATATATTGTTACGACTCTGTAATATTGCTTCCCAGCACAGTCCATTCCATCATAAAAAAGAAAGTCTTACGGTCAACTCTATTGAATACAGACCGGATGCCAGATCACTGACACCCAGGATTGGCAACAAACTTAATGACCATTTGGCAATTTGACAATGAATTTTGTGGCAAAATGCTACTGGAATCTTCAAGAATTTTGGTATTAGAACCAATAGGAAGCGAGTTATGCTTGATTGTTTGAGAATCTTCTCTGACCTACTCTGGAAACTATAAAAGGTCGACAGTCCAATACAGCAAGTCAACAGGAAATTAGTTGGATCTGTAAAGCGAAGTGCAAGCGCTGAGTGAAGCTCAAACAACAAACGGAATGAGCCATGCGTCGAGTCTTGGAAACAAGTATTGAAGCAGCTTCGAGTTGGAGTGTGTGGAGTAACCAGTCGTGTACTAGTGAGTCAGCTGTTGGGTACAACTAAAGCAAGGAGACAGTGGAGAATAGCAAATGTTTGAATAGACCTTATTGAATAGCAAAGTAGATTCTCACCCCCTGCTGTGTTCTGTCTAGCCACTCTGTATGTTGTGATTATTGTTTACTACCAATTATTACTTGAGGGCTGCTATTTGTTCTAAGTGTGCTGCTACATATTGCTTGTGTATGTCTTGGCAGTGTATTTATAGTCTGTTTATTCGTATTATAAATGCTGTTATTTGTTATTGAGACCTGCTGTCTGTGATACACCATACACCCACTATAGACCATTCGCAGAATTTTTAATTTTCATAATAATATATATAAAAAAAATTATTACTTTTGATAAAACAGAAAAAAAATCTGCAAATGAAAGCAAAATTTTTGAAATACATATATATGAAAACTTTAAATTTAACTATGTTCTAAAAAAAATTTCCTAGTCATTTGAACTCTGGCTTTTCTGTAATTTTAGTCATTGAGCTGTGTGGGTAGTCATTTTTCCCAGGAAATCAAAACAATGTGTGAACAAATTCTCGTCTGAAACAACATAAATTCAAAATATTTCATCGTACTGTCTCTTTCCTTGCTTTCTACCATTCTACTCAATTCCTTGAGTTGCATTTTGAAATGGTTTTTAACACAGAAATGTTGATAATAGATAAAAATTGGACTATTTCATTAATCACGAATAAAAATCATTAAAGAACTCTTAAACACTTTTTTTCAAATCATGTTATATATATATGTAATCTTATTTGAAGCTGAAAATATTGACAAAAAGTAAATTCCTGCCATCAAGATATAACTTTCAACCCAGGCTGGATTATTCAAATAGTCAGATGTGTGGGGTCACTCAACTTTGTAGGGAATATTATTTTTTTAAAGTATTTTCAGAATAATTAATTTTTTCTTTTCATTTAATTTGAAACCCTAATAAATGAAATGCTCTACAATAGTGTAGCATTATCTTCATGACATTGCATAATATTGAGAATACTGAGCATCATGGTGATACTTTAATAGTACGCCTTTTGCAAATAAGAAAGAACTGGATATCTAAATTTATTTAAATTAATATCAAGTGCCATCCAAACTTTAATGCATCCTTGTTTGTTTGTTTTTTAATTTGTAAATTAATTTGTTCCTTTATTTACTTATTTTTTTCAACTGAATGAATGATCTCCAAACCACAGTCCTGGTAAACTTTACAATAAAATACTAGATTAAGTTAAGAAAATTTTATATTTTTTTCAATCAATTTGTTTAAAATTACTCTAAATTTAGAATTTAAATTTTTTTAAATTGAAATACATTGGATGTATTTCTTTTAAAAGTAGCTCACAAATTAAATGTTTTGTCATTTCAATTTGTCATATTATTTGTTACTTAAAAATTGCTTATAAATGCTCAATTAAAGTCAGGGGGGGAAAAACTATTTGACTTTTGAAAACTGGAGAGAAGGAAGAAGATCTGCAAAACATATACTCCTGTACACAACATAATTCTATAGAAATACATAACAATGTTCAAAACAACACATTCTTTCTGCAGTCTTTATAATATTTTAGACCATGATTAATGGTATCATCCAAATAATATATGGTTATATGTGAAATTTTTAATACCACAGTCAAAGGCAAAAAATTTTCACACTGTATAACAAACACAGTTTTATACCAGACAGATTTCTTTATTGCAAATTAGACAGATTTTAAAAGAAATAATTTAGAGCAAAGAATAATATTTAAGAAACATATAAAATACAGTAAAATATTACTTGCATGAAAATCTACAATTTTCAAATAAAAAAAACAATACTAAAAAATAAAAAATATGTAAATGAAAATCACTAACCACTTTCAACACAGATACAACAGTATCTCGTCCAAGTTTTTGCATTTCTCTGTTTTGGTGCTCTACCCAAGGCATGATTTCATGATATAAATCAACACAGTTTTCAAATACATACAGATCAAATTGTAGTGCATGAGATGCAAGTAGCTGAAGCCCAGCTGAAATTGAAAATAATGCTTTTTTCTCCATTTAAACAAATATTACATTTTCAAAATGTGAGAATTATATATATTTAAAAAAGCAGGTACTTCCTTTGTCAAAAATCCATCTAAACTATCCATCACTTAAAATCCAAACTGCTACAGTTATCATTAAAGATTAGCAATTACAATAATAAAATCTAAGGGATAAAATTTAAAACTGATTGTTAGAGGAATGATTTTCTGATGGCCATAGCCTTCTTATCACACAGTCTGATAGATTAGTCATTCACCAACCTGAAGGGTAAATTAAAATTCTACAAAATGCAGAAATCCTTTACGTCATAGATTAGTCATTCGCCAACCAGAATGGAAAACTAAAATTCTATAAAATGGAGAAATCATTTATGTCATTTTTTTTTTCAATCTTGCTACATAAAAATAAAATAAAGCCAAAAGCATATTCTATTCTTCTTTACTAAATTGCATATCATTTGCAAAGCTGCAATAGGATTGCAGTACATTATAAAATATGAATTTAATTTTTAAATATACGGAAACATTACCTTTAATCACAGATGATGTTTTGTTAGCAAATCTTTCTGGTTTAGAAATCATTTTTCTTGAAACATCAAATATAAAATAGGACTTCTCAGGATCTTAAAGTAAAAAAATGTTTTTCATAGAAAGATGAAAGGATGAGGAAAAAATTTACTGAGTTTTATTTTATTTCAGGATAAGATTTCACAATAAGGAAAAGAACATTAAAAATATGAAGTTATTCAAAATCAAAGGGAACTTTTTATATAAAAGATATTCAAAATAATGTATTTCATTTGTATTAAATGAGATTGATCTACTTCATAACAAAATCTTGTGCAATCTATACTTATAATAAAGCTCAATGTGTGTGTGTGTTGGCGCTCTACAGGTCAGACCATTCAACCTACAGCTACCAAATTTGGCATGTGTATACCTTGGAGGCCGGGAATGTGCACATGGGGGTTATTTTTTCGAATTTTTAATTAGAATTTTATTTATTTAAAAATTAAGCGAAATTTTGGCGTGTTTCTGCTATAACTTCAGAAAATACTACCGCACAAAAAAGATTTTTACATGAATTTAAAGATCAAAAATTTATCTTTAAAATGATACCAATGTTTTAACCTTAAAATTAAATTTCTATTTTTAATGAATTTTTAAATAGATATTTTAACTATATTTTTCAACAATTTTTTTCGTACAAAATAAAAATAAAATTTAAGCTGCACGAGCACGTTTTGAATTCATGGGAAAAAATTAGTTTTTTTCAAAGTGTTGCCATCACATTGATTAAAAATCCAATTAAAAATTAATTAAATCTTTTTGGAAATAAAATCTGCAAAAATATAATTTTCGGCACATGTCTGTAGGAAAATAAAACAAATATGAAATATTATTTTTTCTAAAAAATAAATTCAAGAAAAATTATTTTATGATCTTTAACACTCTCTATATTATTAATCCAATAAATCAATTTTATTTTAAGGCAAGTTTTGTTTAATATGAACATTTTGATTATACATAAAGCTTCTGCTGTGGAAATCACGATTAACAAAATGTTCTTGAAACACTAATATTTTAAATAAAAAGAGTTAATTTCCAATGAACTAAATCAATTACTTAAATTGACTGATTTATGAAAATTGGAATATTACTATTCAATAAAAAAAGGATAATTTTAGATTTTCCATCGATCACTTCAAAGAAAATACACCAATCAGCGGGCAGGTTTCTCAAGATTAATTGGCCTAAGATTATGAAAATGGTGAGTTTTTCTAAATTTTTTAACATTCAAAACTTCATAAATAAGTCTTAGTTGAACGTGGAAAATAGAAACATTCATTCACTTATTTAAAATTTGGTTTGTCCAGAATATTTCTCAGAATATGATACCTTAATGCATTAAATTTAGACTTCATAATGTTTGAAATATATTTATAGGCCGGAACAAAATATTATTATTGATTTCATTTCAATCCTTTTGAAAGCAAAACTAAAAACTAAATTTTATGCTGAATCTGAGAAATTTTTGTTGAATTGTTCTTTGAGATATTACATAAATTATGAAAAATATTTTGTAGTTAACATAAGACTTAAATACCGAGCAATTCTGTTTCCAATACTCATATTCAATAATAATAATAATAAATAAATAACAATAAAGATGATAAATAAAATAAAACGCTTGGTTTTATTAAAAAATATCTTAATATTAATTGCAATTTCATCATTTACACTTTAAATTAAAGTTGAAGTTTTACTGGAAATGACAACAAATTAGCAAAATATATATAGTAAATTGAACGAAACGATCTAAATAACAGTATAAGTTTGGTATGACTATCAAAATTTGAAGATTAAAAATGTTTAGTTTGAGAATCTATTAAGAGAACAGTTACTTAAAATATTTAATTGAAAATGGTAGCGAGCAGTAATACTGGCAGCTAGTATTGAATATAAAAATATGGATGATTATTACCAATTTACTCAAATGGCAACACAATAATTGAATTTTTCTAGATTATCTTTCTTTCACATAATCAGAAAAATATATGGCATATTCAGAACATAATAAAAACAAATTTTAAAATTAATGAAAGCAGAAGCTCTTTACAAGAAACACATTGCTTGACTATCATCATTCATAGCTAAATTATTTTTAAAAATGGATAACATATAATATGAGATTATACTATGCATTCTGGACCTTCCCCATACATGTATAATTTATTCCACAATGGCACAATAATGTAAATGGAAAAAAAAAATTTTTTTAATGGCGTTGTGAGATTTTGAAATGACAAGCAGTCTATTATAAAAGAAAGTATTAAATCAGTCTTCAAGTACCTTTCGCATTTCACTACCATTCAAAAAACAAAAAAATTCCTTTTGGAAGAAAGCTATAATTTATAATGGAAGAAATCATAAGATAAACAGTCTGAAGTTTAAGAATTTGTAAATGTTTTTTTTAAAAAGGAAATAAATGTATAATGTAAATTTATGTAAATAAATTTACATTATGCATTTATAATTTATAATGTAAAATAATGTGAATAAATTATTATTAAGGAATTTTTAAAATGTACAAAGTAATAACAAGTATATAAGTAAGAATGATAAAATTTGATTTTCATATAAATTTTAAAAGATACATGAAAACTGGAAATCAATAGAAATTTTAAAATAATAATAATAATAGTAATAATAAACAAAATTTTATTACAAGAGAAAAAAAATTCTTAAAAAAAACACACCTTCAGAATGAAGAACAGAAAAATTATACAGATATTCTTTTAAACCTTGTAGGCACCCAGCAACTATGTTGTAATCAAAAGCTTTTGTTTTTGAACTAACCTGAAATAAGAATATAATATTTCATAACAAAATATAAAATATGTTCTAAAATATAAATTGCTAAATTTTCATACTTGAGCTTTCAATTCCTGGATGAAAATAGATAAAATTCTTTCTTGATAAGGTATAAAATCTTCAGGATAGTAATGTGCAATAATTCCCATGATGCTCAAAATTTCCTCTTTTACTAAAGAGCAAATTTGAGATTGTCAAAAATACTATGATATTATTCAACAGGTTAAAAAAAAATTCTAACTTATCATGCAACTTCAAATAAAAGTAAAGAAAATTTTTCAAAAAATAAAAAAAAAAACAGAAAATTATAAAAAGCAGCAAAATAAAATCACAATGAAATATTCAGGTAGCATAATTATTTTTCCACATATAAAAATTAGACATAAAATTTTATAAATTTATATATATATGTGGGGAAAGGCAACGACCAGCATTAATATGTAAAATATATTTATTAAAATTACAAGGACAAAACATTACTATACTAACATAGAACACATAAAAAAGATACATGAGCGTGAGCAGTACGTCTTACCATTTCACCGTCAAGCTTTTGTGTGTCAATTATGGCAAGAAAGCATCATGTTATAATTAACATAACATGGCGCCATACAAGATATGAGAACTGTTAGCAGCTCCCATATATTATATAAATATATATATATATATATAATTGTAATTTAAGGAAAATATATTCTTAAAGAAATAAGAAAACATAACATTTAGATTTTAATTTTTTTTAAATCCTTCAATCAAGTATACAATGTAATTTAATTAAAATTTAAATAATAACTAACAATTAATTGATTCACCTATGAAATTTATATTCAGCAATTATATAGCTTTCAAAGAGTGATATAAAATCATTCTGCAAACCATGATTACACTCAACTGTATAAAAAAAATAGCTTTATCTCACTTTCATAACAAACTTTTATACAATTTATAATGTTGTAATATAAAATATTATATTAAATATGTGCGAGAGAAAAAATTACAAGAAAAAGTTCATTTACCTGTAGAAGTTAATTTTGAGCGAAGGCTGAGTTGAAACATCAAATCTTCAATCAAATTTTTAATATTGATCCTTTTTTCACCCTGACAACCATGGCAATTTTCAAGTACCTATAATAATATAAAAATAAAATTTATATCAAAAATTTCATTATAAAACATCAATAAACCCCACACTATTAAAAATATGCAATAAATTAAACCTCAAATATAATTTAAAAAGTAAAAATTGTGCATGAAAAATAATGGCAAAATATTTATTATACATTTAAAGAATAGCTTTTAAGGTGAATAGCAGATTTCTTACATATGTGATAGTCCTGAAATCTTAATGATATAGAATTACATAAAAATACTTAGTTTTATTTAACTCGTATTAAAAAAAGAAATGCTAAATGAAGTTTTTAAATAATTAACATGAAAATTCTTTGCAAATTTAAAATATTAAAAGATATTATGACTAAATTCAGATTATTTTAAAAACAATAAATCTATAATACTACTAACATTTATTACAAAATGAAAACTATGGCAACTCCTAATTTTTTAAAGCTTAATGAAAATCTCATGTTAACTTACTTTTGAAATAGTGACGATACTCGATTTTTTTAAATCTGCACCAACATCACGCTTGATATATAAAATACAAATAACCTAGAATAAAATTTAAAATACCATATTTATTTATACATGTAACACAAAAAATTTTGATTACAAAAGATTTTAATATATCTCTTTACTTTTATAAAAATAAATATAATTTAAATTTAAACTAATAAAATCATTTTCTTATAATGAAAAAGATTCAATGGAAAATACTATCATTTATCTGAGTTTAATGTTCTGAAACCAAAACAAATAAAGAATTGTGAATTTATGAACTATGAATAATAATATAAACCAAACAGTAATTAATTGTTTTTCTATCTAAATAATTTATGAATATTCTGAAACAGGATGATCTCTTCTTTTAATAATTATGATTTTTCTTTTGTAAGTGACAGATATACTTTATGATTTTACCATCTCTCAATTAATCTATTAGGTTAAATCGTGAAACATTTATGTTATCAATTTTTATGTAGTTTACATATTTTAAATTTGTAGAAAGAACTTTGCAATAGTTCTCTTTCAGATTTATTTATTCGTAACTTCAATATAATATGTGTTTCATTTTTGCCAAATTTTGAAGCATTGCAAAAGACAAATATCTATCTACTTGTAAAAAGAGGTATGCATTATAAATAATAAATTGCATTGCTGTTCATTTGTTTGAGTACTACTTTTTTTGGCATGGAATGCAACATTCTATTTTATATGGATTCCTATGGTAAAAACTGCTTTGCTTAACATTTTGAATTACGAGTAAGATTTCAGCACGAACATGCTCATTAGGCGAAGTTGAACTGTATTTGTATATGAAAATTGGTATTTCCTTCCAAAACAATTATACAACAAAAATGGTCTTTGTATTAACTTAAGAAAATTAATTTTTTAATGATATCAATTTTATTTGCATATGCTTTTGCCCTTAATTTTAGTAATATTTTAATATTTAATTTGTTCCACAATCCATTTTGAGATCTTCTGATGGAATTCAAACTCATTCAAAAAAAACATGCTTTCGCAAATAATAACCTTCAAGCATGATTTTTGCTTCGATTTTAATTAATTTGCATTACACTGATTCAACTGAATTCATGCTTTTCAATCATATAAATTAACAAGGAGATATTTTTAAAAAATGCATTTCACATTAATAATATAAAAGCATAAAACAACAAAAAGCTGTTCACCAAAGGCAGCTATTAGGATATAGGTTACATATAAGCAGCTCATTACATACTAGTTACATTACTAGCAGTTAAAATGTTAAGCAATTTTTATATGTATAAACTATTGTATATTTACAAGGTACATAAATCATCACTGAAGAATCCAATATCAAAAATAAGAAAAATGTTAATTTTTTCAAAATATACACAAATTATATTAATAATTAATACTATTAATTAAATAGGGTATTAATTTTTAAATGATTAGTTTAAAAACAATTTTGTATCAGAATTGTCAAATTGACTATGATTATTAGCATGTAATACTATGCATTATTAAATTATAAAACCCAATTTAAAGTAAGTGTTAAAAGAAAAAAATATTTTATTGATTACCAATATGTCAGATCCATAATCTTGAATCAAATAGCCACTCTGTTCGATGATGTCATCGAGTAACTTAAAGCACTCTTTTTTTATATCTTTAAACTAAAAAAAAAAAAATGTGAATAACAGGATGTTAAATATGAATTACTATGTAAACTGACATGTGATTACATAATGAAATTATTGCATGAAATCATTTGCCCCACAGTTATTAAATTTTTCACAGACAAATTTTAGAGGGTAAAAATGTGCAACTTGGGCCAATTTTTAGGTTGAAATTTTTATTAGAATATTAATTAGTAAAAAATAAAGCGAGATTTTGGAATTTTTTCATGAGAATGCCAGAAAATACTATTGCATAAAATTAATTATTGCACACATTCAAACTTTAAAAAATTGTTTCTTTAAGATATCCATTTAATTATTATACAAATACTTCCTAAATATGGTCAATTTTTTTTTTAATTCATGATTTTCAACAATATTTTTCATTGTTGAACTTAAATTCAGATCATTGTCATTTTTTTCATTAAATTTTCATTGCATAATTTTCTTTTATTACAGAAAAATAAGGAAGGGCTCAGTTTAATATCCATGTGGTTTAAGGAAGTGAGTAATAAGAAAGTATTATGTGAGTAATAAGAAAATGAAATTACAATATCACATATATAGATTGCTTCAATGTATACATTTTAAATAGCTCTATAATGTTGTAGAAATTCACTCTGTTAGGCTAGTTCATATGCACAATAAACAAATAAAAAGTGCAAAAATATTAAAATATAATTTGATATTTGCCCGAATTTTATGGTTAAAAAAATTGGGTGGAGGGGGAATCATGGATTTGAAGTTATAAATAATACATTTAATTCAAAATAAACACCAACAATATGCTTACTGAATTAGCCTTCAGCATAGTATGGCCACTGGCAAATTGCAAAACTAGTTGGCTACTAAATATGTTTAATTAAGAATGCATAGTGAAGAAGGATAAGGATGTTTAAAAACTAAAAATTCCTTGTGTTTAAACTATTAGAACATATAAAATGAACCAAGAGAAAATAGAAATAAGTTTGAAGTCAAATTTTCTGCATGAAAGAATGAATTATCTGAAAAGAAACTGCAATTAAATTATGATTAAATTAAAACTATTCAAAGAAAGATCTGTTCTATGATCAAATTATGGTTTCTAGTTTATGATCAAACTTAGAAAAAAATTGGTAGTAACACACAAATTCTTATTAATGATTTATCTAGCATAGCAAAGATGTTTTATGATGAGACATCACTAATTTTGAATAAAGTTATTAATCATGATTTGCAGCAGCAATTAGAATTAACTCTTATACTTAAACATGATCCTGGTCAACCATGGTACATAATAATTTCTTGGAAATTAATAGAATTAGATATACACAGACAGATCTTGCAAGAACAAGTTTAAGAGAATTTTGCACAAGAAATTCAACTGAGATTTTTTTTTTTTTCAGCTGATTCTAAAATTAATTTTTAACAATTATTTAAAACTTTATGCCTTACATTCATAAAATATTTATGATTTTCTTAAACTGCAGCTTTTAACACTATTTTGAATCCATTATTTAAAAAGTATGCAGTATTTTTTAAAGTCTTATAATTAAAATAAAAACATAATAAAAGAAATATATATACCTCTTTTGAAAGTAGAATCCCTTTTAAAAATCCTGGAATTCCATTTTCATTGCTTAGAAGATGGGAATTTACAATTTCTGGGGATAAAAAAAAAAAAAAAATTACAGTTGTAATTTGTTGTTAGTTATAAACAGTTGTTAGCTTATTCTTCACATTCATAAGAAATGTCACTAAAATACAAGTCTTTAATGAAAAAAAGACACTAAAATATAATTATTTGAATTAAAACAAAGATGCTATAGTAAAAAAAAGTTAACATTTTAATTATAGCACATATTTTTTAATATAATTAAGGTCTCAATAATTTAGCAAGCATCCTTTAAAAAAAAACAGTATGTTACTAAAGAGAAAAAAAGAAACAGGAAAATCAGTGTATAACACAAAAATAAATAAACTCAATAAAAATTATAAAAATGATTATATTTTTTCAGAAAAAGATAGAGGAACAAGAAATGTATTTACATATTAATAAATCATACAATTGGTTCAACAAATATTAGAATTACTACCTAATCAAGAAAGTCACAGTTTGAAATAAATATGACCTTAAATACAGCACTCATAAAATGGAACATAAATACATTCTCAAGGCAATAGAATATTTAATTAATTGCTATCCTCTAAATATAATCAGTGTAGAAGAATACTGTATGCTATAAGAAAAAATCACTAATATTTAACGGTCTTTATAAACTCATATTGATGCTACCATTATTAATAATGGTTATTTCTTTAAAATTGTTTAAAAGCACTATTTTTATGAAAAATAAACTGAATATTCATAAATTTTTACAAAAAAATATAGATAACAAGCTAAAAATATAACAAGCTGAAACTACTGAAGATTAACTGAAACTATTAAAGATTAACAATTAAAGTCAACCATTAAATATTTGCTGAAAATATTGCATAATATATCACAAAAAAGTTGAACAAATTCCTATGATTCTAAATATTGAAATATGAATCAATAATCACTCAAAAAATGAATAATTATAGTTCGTTATTTGAACTTTTTAATACTCGAAATGAAATTCTAAATGAAAACTTTTTGCATGAAAAAAAGAAGATTACAACAATAGCATAAATTTAAAATTAAAAACATTCTATAAAGATGCAAATGTCTTTTTTTCCTCCAAAAAACAATATTTCACATTATATCTTTTTATTCCTATGATTTATATATATAATTTATTAGAATATTTAAAGATGCATAAATTTTCAATAATGCTTATAATTATAAAATATTAACCTTTTACCTGCATTACTAAGCATCATAATTAATTATATCTAACTGTTTTTTATATTTTATCACAGCATAATATGTATATAAATATTTATTTTTATTGAAGTGAACACAACAATCTGCAATGATACCTACTCATGTATTTCATTAATCCCTTTTTAACTGGTAATTTTTTTACTTAAATTAAGAATGATAAGTAAAAAATATATTCAGAAATTTCCCTATTTTTTAATAGACTGATTGTTATGTTAATATTTATTTCACGATTTGTAGGGTTTTAAAGTGAAATGAATATCAGATATCAGGATGAAAGTGAAATTAATGTTACAAAATCTTCTAATAGTTCTCTGCAAAAGTAAATATCATTATTTTCAGTGTTTTAATCAGATACCATTAATATTTTTTTCTACATTACTGCTTTTTTTAGAGTGACTACAAGGAATAGAGTTTCGATTTCAATTTAAAACAAATTAAATACTATTAAGAGATTAGTATAATACTTTTCAAAGTATAATATGACATCAGAATTTTTTTAAAAATCAATCTACAAAGAAGCAATTTATAATCACATCTTTTAAAAAATAGCCTTCTTTACCTTTACATGTTACTTCTAATGCATCTTTTTATTAAGGTAAATTTAGATAATAATTTGTCTATGATAACATCTCTATCTTAAAGTACAATATAATCATAAAAGATATTGATTTTAGTAGACAATATATGCTATTCTACTACTGTGGTTAAAAAGAATCTGGAATGGTGACAAAAAGCAAGAAAGAACTAATTTATTACATCATCTTCAAAGTAATTTTTTCAGATTGCAATGCACTAATGTCAATGTTTTTTATCAATTATCAAAGCATGTTTTAAAGTCATTTTTGTGATAAACCTTCATAGTTGTTCCTCATAGTGAATGTTCTTTTATTAAATTAATGGATACAAAAAGTGATTATAATGGCACAATTCCAAGAATATAATTTTAAAAAAAGTCACACATTCTTATATTAAGTAAATATTGATCTTGTGAAGATGTACTAGTTGATGTTTAATTAGAAAATCCCAAATAATATTTGCACACCGAGAAGAAGCATGCCACATTTCAAGCCATTTTCGATGAATTGCTTCATGCAAACAATACAAAACACTTAAATAATAATGTTTCTTCACTGTTTAGCAGCAGGTAGGAATTCAAAATACATAACTATTAAAGAAAACAGTTAATATTGCCTTAATATTTGAGAAACTTTCATGTGGTCTCCTGTTTCTTTTTGGTCTTGCCTAACCTTTCAAATTGCATTCATTTGATTGTTCAGCTGTTTCTGTATCAAAAGTATATATGCAAGTTTCATCATTAGTAATAAAGTATTCCTGAAAAAAAAATGGTTTAAGGAAGCTCTTAGGCCACATGAGGATGTTGTTTGTTTGTTATTTCTTGAATTGCTTCTATATTTGTTGTTTCATGAAACAACTTGATAAGCAATGTGTTGCAATCCTAAATTACCTTTTAAAAGTAGTGGATAGGGATCAAATGATATAAGAACTTGTTCAGTAATGTCTCTTAATATCAAATGACAATCACTAAGCACTAATTCTGTGACTTGGTGATATCTTAATCATTAATTGACTTGGTTGGTCAACTATGCTGCAATAGATTTATAATATCTTTAAATTTTTATACCAATCAAATACTGTCATATTGTGAAAAAGTAATCTTCAAAAATTTATTGCAATATCTCAAATGCTTTTGCAGAAGAAATTTTACTGCTATAAAATCATTTAATGCATGTTCTTTGCTGAGTAAAATTTTAAATTTCAGAAAAATCAACAGTGTAAAAATTCTTTAAAAATGTATTTTCAATAGATTAAATAAATTCCTGACTGGTGCCAAATATTTATAGAGGTCATAAATATATTTGATAAAAATTTGCATACAACATTTGCTATAGATTTACTTCAAATGAAGCATTCCAGATACTTTTTAATCATAGTAACACTTTTTGATTTTTTTCTCTTTCCTTCATCCAATAATTTCTATTATTCCAAATCAACTCATTTTTGTCAGCTAATTGAGATATTTCAGAACTATCTTTTCATTTAAACTACATGATTACTATTTTTTCTGGTTAAGAAATATTATCAACTTGTTATCCAATTTTAATTTTTAAAATGTTTACACTATAAGCAAAGTAAAAAAAGACAGTTCTTTTATTAAATCCAAAACTGATTAAAATACAATTTCATTATGCAAAATAATTTACTACTAAATTATTATTATTATTTGATAAGTCTAAAGAGCATAGAATAGATTTCTACCAATTTCAATCAAATCATGCCAAACAGGAAACTCGCCAAATATCAACTAAAGAATACAGATAAGCTATCCCATTTTCCAAGTTAGTGCTTTTCAAAAATTAATGCTAAGTATTTGCACTATATTCTTTAGTTAAGCCTATATCTTTACAAGCAAATTATTATCATGAACATGAAGATATGCTTATCCATACAGGTTGTTATAATTAACAGTTTTTTAGCTCTGATTGCTACAGTTATAGTACAAAGTTCTTAATTATACATATATATGTAGTGATATCTCTTAATCTAATTTTATTTTAATTTAATCGATATTAACTTCATTTTAAAATGTTCTCCCATTTCCTGATCCAAATCCCATTTTTTTCTTTAACTCTGCAAAACTGCTGAATTCAACAGGTTCTCACACTCTGTGTAAAGAGATAAAAATTCTTACAGCTCACAACATTCTTTTAAAAATACCTAAAATTCCTTTGCCTAAATTTACATGTGTCAAAGAAATCCCTACTAAAATGATGAAGAACCCCCCCCCACACACACACACACATTCTTCATTAACACTGATGAAGAAATTTTGGTTTCTTCTGCTCTTCTGTCATGATGAAGATTGATGTATTTCTCCCACTCATTCTTTGTATGTAAATTATTCATTCCATAATGAAATAAACCAAAGTTTTAAAATTTCAAAAGTTACTTCCATTTAGCCAAGCAACAGTTATATTTACATATAAATAGAGACAGAGAAAGCATACTTTAGATTCAAATATATTATAACATTAAAAGTAAATAATAAAGACCTGGAATTGTATTAACTAAAAAATTTCACAAACACTGAAATAAAAACTAATCATTAAACAACGGATCAAAAAATTAGTGATCTAACAGAGAAAAAAATACATTCCGAAATACAAAATAAATATATAATTAGACATCATACCAAAAATTGCAAACTCATGTCATTGATCTCTGCTCAAAAGCATTAAGAAAAACATAAATAAAACATAAAATTAATTGCTTCATAACTAATTTTTATTCATGCTTAGCTTTATTCATATACATTTAAGAAAAAAGAAACTTGTCTCAGTTGATAAACTCTAAAAAATAGAGATATTTTTAAACTCTGTCTAGTGTTACAAACGACATTGGACAATTATATATGTTGATAATTTTCCTGGTAAAATAAGATACTTTATATCTTTGTGGCAGCAATGTATTTTCAAAGAAATTACGATTTTACAAATTCATGCAGAAAATACTAAATGAAATAATTTATTCACATCGGTATTCAAAGAAAAAAAAAAGTTGAAAATCTAATCTCCTTTTAAAAAATAATTTTTTCCAGAATATTGTGCACTTTAAGTATTTAGTTTCCCAAAAGCATTTCATAAATCTAGAAAAAATTTTAATAAAAATTTATAGAAAAGTATCACAAAAATTTTAAATTCGATTTTTGACCTCTTTGCTGTTTTTGGAAGTTGAAATTGCAATATTTATCGCGAATCTTCTTGATGATATCAGATATAATTCCTTCATTTCCCAAAAATGTATTATTTTCCTGAAAAGTCTTCAAAGATTCTAAACTTTTACAGATTAGTTCGACGACAGCTGTCATGTTAGTGGAAAACTAATCAGCGACTCCATGAAAATTAAAGCGACATGCAAAAGTTGCCGTTTTTAAAATATACACCATATCATAGGATGTATACGGTTACAGATAGAGAAAATATTAACGCTGCGAAGAAAACGAAACTTCTAATACCGGACGACAAACTCGCATAGTGAATAAAATTGGTTTCTAAATAATGCTTCCGATCACAACAAAGATATCACTTAGTAGGATTACATCACATAGAAGAAATACGTAAAATTTTATTTTAATTTTTTATAATATTTATTGTTAAATGATATCATTCAGTAATTGCAGTAAAAAGAAAAACGATTTTATCCACCTCAACTTTACTCAACATCTCTACGACTGCATGCATCTCCGCATCCGTGACGTCACAAAGGCCTTGCCAAAGTGAAATGCGGCGTACTAAATGATAAAGATAATCATTGTGTAATAAATTTAATTTTATGCGACCTTTTTAATGAGATTGAAATTAATTTGATTGCTGTTTCAATCTTTGTATCAATTTTAAAATTTTTACTGTATCAGTACGCGTCAACATATTAAGTACTAAGTCGTATTAATCTGGAAGCTACGTAATTGCAAATTTTTAGACATCTTTTGTTAAATACAACTCATGGCGGCTGTAGTCAGCGAGTCATCAGGTAACATGCCAGTTTGTATGTAATTTTTTTATTTTTGTAAAATATAATCTAGAATCATTAATATTCATTGCTTTTATCTAAATTTGACATAAATTCCAATTTTAATTACACAAGGTCGACGTGACTCAAAATAAGCCCGATTCATACCTATAATACCTGTGTCTTTGTTTGGATTATGTTGTCATTTGCATTTTGCAGATTTTTATAAATGGCTGAAAAAACTATAAAATTCATATTCTAATAAGAAATTTAAAAATTCCTAAGCCTTTTTAAGCGTGCAATTGAGTTCCAATTTTCATTTATTTACCACAACTTCCGTATATTTTTAGAATTCCCCAAGAAACTAACAAACATGATTTTTAATGCATATAACGTAACGTTTTATTGATACTTCGATTGTTGCATTATTTTGAGAGACTATTCTGACGAGGTCAAATCAGACAAAACTTGATTTGGTCGGACTAAACCTTATTTGCTTTTCGCCATACAGTAGGGATGAATGCCTTTTAAAATGCATGGTTTATTAGTCGCAAATGCAACAAGTTCAATCTTTTCTTTGATTTATTATTATTGGGTCATTGCTATGTTGATAGAGAGCCAATGTTGAACACAGTATTTAGATTTTAACTTAATTAAAAAAATTTTGAAGGAGATTTTTTTTGGGAGTTTTTAGCATGTACTTTTAATAAAGCCTTTCTTATTCCTGAAGGATTCAGTTTCATACTGGCGTGATTAATCAATATATTTAAATTAGAACTCCAACTTTTTTTTATTTAAAAAAAAGCTAATTTGTTTAGTAGTATTACATTAGCATTTGTATCTCATACATTTATATGTAAATAAATTTAGCCTTAATAGATATTTATGTGAGGATTCTGTGTACTATGCATATTAAAACTTCTATAAATTGAATCAAATTTTTATGAGAACTGAATATATTTGCTTACTTTAACTCTATGAGCCAGCAAGTGAGAGAATTTCAGTGCCTCAAAACCCTGAGACCTGACTCATGGATGAAATTAGAATGGAATCATCCCTTCCTTCAGAAAAACCACAGGAAGGAGACACTTACTGTTTTTTTAGCCCCCTTTGTTTGCTTATGTTTTGAGGGAAGATTTTTTTTAATTTGTGTTTTCGAGAAATTTAAATACATTTTTATTATTTCCATTTTGTTGCAGTAGAATAAGAGTAAATTTTAAAAATAAAATATGTATAAACTAATTAAACAAACATTATTACCTTCAAATCTCCTTTGAATTTTTTTTTTTAATTCAAAAGTGTATTTTCTTATTTATTTATTAAGCATGAAAAATATAGTTGATATTTTAAGTTCATTAAGACTGATAACTATTCCTCATTTAAAAAAAAACAATTCTTGAATAATGCATAAAAACTCACCCAAATATAAATATTTTTAATATATAATACAAAACTTAATCAATTTTGAAGGGGGGAAAATGCTCTAACCATATTTAACAGAAAAATATTTCTACTGATTATTCATCCATATAAAAATTTTCATTACATAATCTTGTTGAATTCTTACTGCACTTCTAATAGTCTCTGGATTAAAATTATTTTCTATTTAATTTCATAATTAGGACATAATAAATTTTGTCCCAATTAGCAAGATTTTTTTATTGTATAAATTAGGAACTTTTGACAAATAAAGTTAGTTAAATATAAGATTATTTGTACTTCTTGGGCATGTGTAAACCTTTCCCAATCGCCTCATAATTTTTCAATTATTCTCGCAGAAGTTTCTTCAAAATTGAAATTAAATGCATCAAATTTTCTTTTATATCTAAATTTTATATAGTAATTGATTTTAATTAAGTCTCCATATTTTTTCTAAACTATACTAATTATAAAAAGTTGAGGGAAATAAACAGTGATTGCCAAAAAAAATTTATGAAATATTGAATAATATTTTTTTTAGTAAAAAAAATACATTTTTAAAAATTGATTTGTAATTAAATAAGGTATCATGAAAAAAATATGAACAAAAAGATTTCTAAAAAATATTTGAATACTTAGTGTCAATAAAGAGGAAGGACGTAGTTTTTAAATTGTTAAAACTTAATGTTTTATGCATTAAAAAAAACTAATGGCATTTGTAATTTTTAAAAAAAAATCATTGAATTTAGGTTTTCTTTACTGATAAATGTTTCCTGTCCTATTTACTCACTGAAGTGCCTTTTTCTTTTACTTGCATAGCTAAATTATGCTTAAGCCACTCGTTAATCATTGTCAGGGGTAACAAAACCCCCATATGGAGTATGCAGTGCTCTCATCCCAAATTACCCTTAACCCCTTAAATTCATTGAAGCATCCAAGTCAAGTCCCTGTCAAACGAGGCAGGCAAGCTAGAGCTCATAGAGTTTAACAGTTGATTTATAATTTCTTATATTGAGAGATCATAATTATTAATTTTAATAACTTTAAAAAAAACGAGTTTCTTGCTATTCGGGATAAAAGTTTACTATGAATAATGTGACTTTGCAGTTATTACATTTTTGTGAGTTAGAAGAGTGTTTACTGGTTTGCACTTTCGGATAAACAGGCTTTACCAATGATCCTTTGAACAAAAGAAGTTTAAAATTTGTTTTGTAAAGAATTCAGAACAGATGAGAAGACTTTCTTTCTTGTTGAATGAAGATAACTTATTTTTCTAAATGTTTAATATTCATAATGTAGTTATTTGCAGTTATACTCGTTCCACACATGCATGCTGCAAACTTCTAGCATGCATTAAGGTTAAATTAAGTTTGTGGAGGCTAGTAGATAATAAAACCTTTTAACACCATTTTTCTTTTCCTCAACTTCTAAAATTAGATACATTTCATCAGTTTTAATTTATAAACTTTAAGTTACAAACATTAAATCAGCCAAAATAACAGATTTAATCTGATTACCTTAAAGAAAAATGGTTTAATTCTTGCAAGTATAAAAATATTTAAAAAAAATTTAACAAAGAAAATTACATAACTTTTTAACACAGTTTTGTATACTCTGAATATAAAATCTGTCAGTACTGTTGGTTAATTTGGGAAGAAAAAAAAGAAAATCGAAGATTATAGTGTTCTGAATTTTAGACAATACTTTTTTTTAAAAATTAAGTGTTTAAATTCATGACTTGCAAAACAAAGATATAAAAAAATTAAACCCTGAAACGAGTTATAAAACAGAAATTTTTGAAGATCTTCAAAAAAAAAAATCTAGATCCCTGTTATTTTAACATTTAACCCTGGTAGTAATTCACCACATTTTCATTACTAATTTAGAGCAGTACCTTATTGATGGCACATCTTCAAAACTAATTGTGATTCTGCCAGTATGAATTATTCTTTTTGTTTTTTAACCTAGGCATTAAATTTTGTTATTTAGTAATCGTTGTTATGTTGGAGTGGTTAGTCAAATACGCAATTAAAATTTTATATAAAATTTCTTAGCAGTAACTTATATTTACTCTTTAAAAAAATTGCAAAATTTTTGTAGAAGAAAAGGTTTTTTTCTTATCAAATGTAAGATTTTTATAATTAGGCAAGCTAGTTCTGTTTTGTACTGTGCTTTTAGATCTTAGTGAGATTTAATTTTTTTTTTTGAATAACGAATGTCCTTGTATTTAGGGGTTTTGTGAAATCTTAAATTTTTCAGACATGTTAAGAATATTTGATATTTTTTCAAATTTTTAGTTTTATTTTAACATGTATTTTAATTTATTTGGGTATCAAAATATATACTTTATGTTATATATATTTTTATGAACACAAACGGTCTCGAGCATCTGAGCTTATTTATATTTTTCATAGTATGTAATTTTATTTTTATAAAATTTAAAATGACTGCATTATTTTTATGTGCTTTTTATTTTCATTGAAAATTTTGGCTGTTTGTCAAGATGTCTGAAAAGATATTAGAATCTTTTTAAATTTCTAAGTATAAAATATAACTAGCTTCAATCCCACTTATTTCATTTTCATCCCTAAGGTGTGAATGGAAACAAAAGAAGCAAAACTAATGACCTTAACATAACTACTGCTGTGGCTTTGCAAAGTAAGTTGCCATATTTTATATCACGGTGAAATAAAATAATTGCTTCAGGCATATTACAAATTCATAGGAAGTGTAGAAAACTTATTGTCTGAGCTATTGTTTTATAAACAAAGTTTATAATGTTTATTTTTAAATTACAGCTAAACATTAGATAATTCTTTATTAGATTGTGTATTATTTGGCTAACAAAATTAGTACACTAGTATGTGCTTTTCCTTCTAATATTCCTGGTTCCTCCCTACCAAAATTTAATAACACAATATTCTCATGTTCATTTTTAAAAAATGTAAATATTGAGTGTTAATGGTATTGGACAAAATATAAGAATTATATTCCAAAATTCCTTTATGTGTGTGTGTGTTTTGACTTCAGTATGTGAAAATAGATGTAAAAAATTATGGAATTTAAAATTTTATGTGTAAGCAGGTTTTGGCATAAGTGGTAGATGTATTATGTCCTTAAAAATTTGTACAAGAAATTTAAAGAGGGTTGAATTGCTACAAAAGATGACGTTGTTAATGTGATGTTAAGATTCCTTACATTTAAACTACAGTAATATATGATATAAGCTGCAGTAGATAATTTTAGAATTCAGTAAAAATATGTGTCCAATTAATACATTATAATTTTCATATATAATATTTGAAAAGTGGTTGGTTATTAGAAAATCAGAAATACATTTTTTTTTTCAGTCTGCCCTGTCTATAGCAATCAATTCAATAAGGCAAAAGATAAAGTTAATCCACATTTGTGAATTTTTTTCTGAATTAACAATTTTGTTATATTATTTAAGATTTAAAAAAATCAAAATTAAATCTATTAGCAGTACTATAATTAAAATTTATAATTGTCAAAATATAATATTGAAAAATTACAATTTTTATTTAGAGTTGAGTTTTAATTTTGCATAAAAAAATATGCTTTAATTCAACTCTATAGAATACTTTTTCTTGCATTCTTATGTTTGGGATTTTATGTTGAAACATAACTATCATATCTATCATAAAAACTAATGTTATTTGTCTTGATTCATATTTTTAGGTTTGGCTGAATTGGCTCATCGTGAATATCAGATGGGAGATTATGAGAATGCAGAAAGACATTGCATGCAACTCTGGAGACAAGATCCAACCAATACTGGAGTCTTGCTTTTACTCAGTTCTATTCATTTTCAGTGTAGAAGATTAGACAAGTAAGAATTAGTTTAATGTAATATTAGAATGATAATGTAACTAACATTAAAGATATTCGGTAATGTATTTTACAGAAATTTCATGCATTAAAAATCTTAAATTCAAGGGCATATTTAGTTTCTCTTATCTGAAAAATTTTGATTTTCTGATATTAACTGTTAATAAAAAATGTTAAAATAATTTTATCTAGTATTTTTTGAAATGTTCACATGAGGAAGGAATATAATATAAATGTCAAAAATGTTTGTTTTAATATAAATTTTAAATATTGCTTATAGTTACAATATCAGTTGCATCTAAATGTAATTATGTTTTAAAATAATGTCTTGTATTTCAAAAATATTTCTCATTTAAATAGGCATTCATTTTCTTTTTTATTTCTTTTCATATTATATGTTAAAATAAATTCTAAGCATTTTTATAATGTACATTTTCATTTCTAAATAAAATTTAAGCAGGCTTGAAGAACCATCAATTGATTAATGTTAATGAAAATTCTTAAAATCTGTTACTAAAAAATCGAATCAAAATCAACATAGAATGTACTATTATAAATTTTTATTCTTATGAATTTAATAGATGCTAAATTTTGAATCAATATTTGAATTTTTACATAAAGTGATGAAAATGCTGTGGGTAATTATAACGTGAAAAAATTGCTATTGACCTATTTGTAGGCTGTAGCGCCCTTCAAGCGTTCTTCTACATTTTAAAACTTCTAAATGTTTAAAACACTTTGTAAATGTTTACTTGTTTTTATTTTTGTTTGTTCTAATGCTGCAAAAAACAGAAGGAAAAAAAAAAGAAGAAACAGAAATTTTCATGGACAGTGAAAGGGTAATTTATTATACTAGAAGCTGAAGCATTTTCACATTAAATTTCATTGTTATGGAATATCTCTTTAAATGAATTGTGAAGCTAATAGCAGACAGATAATTGGTAAAATTAATAAAAGATATCAATTTTAGAAGATTATCCCATAAAAAAATGTATAAAAGGGCAATTACTTTTACTAAATAAGTTGCTCATTATTTAAAGCATTTTGCATAAAGTTTGTGTACTTCAAAATTCATTAAATTTTCTTGTAGAATTGTCTTGTACTAAATATTTTATGCTCATTTAAATATAACATGGAGATAAAAGTGTTATTTATTTGATCAGGAAATCTACAAAATCCTTTTTGTGATGCTTTTTTGCTATATGCTTTACAAAATCCTTTTTGTGATGTTTGTTTTTTGCTGTATGCTTTTATATTTTTAAGAAAGCATTTCTTGCAGTTACATTGCTTTCAATCAGACTGCACATTTTGTTTCTGCTAACTTTTTTGTACTTGATTAACTTCAATTAAATATTGTGAATTAATAAAAGTGGAATTATTATGGATTTAAATTGGAAATCTTAAGGATACAAACTCGAATATTTTGAATCGGATGAACTCAAAACAGTATAATGTATTCAAAGTTGTACACTTACATAATTCATCCTCATCCATATTTTTAATAAATTTAATTCCTTGGTTATATTTAATGGCAGTGGGGATTCTTTTCAGGTCTGCTCATTTTAGTACCTTGGCCATAAAGCAAAATCCTATGCTGGCAGAAGCATATTCTAACTTGGGAAATGTCTTCAAGGAAAGAGGGCAGTTGCAGGAGGCTTTAGAAAATTATAGGCACGCAGTTCGATTGAAACCAGATTTTATTGATGGCTACATCAACTTGGCTGCTGCTCTTGTTGCTGCAGGGGACATGGAACAAGCAGTTCAAGCTTATGTGTCAGCTTTGCAATACAATCCTGTGAGTGTTTAGCTTAAATCTATTTGGAATGTAAAAGTATTTTATATCATTTGATTTTTTTTAAATAATCTCTTTAAATAAACAAAGAGGACATTACATGCTTAATGCTTTGGATTCTTTGTTACTATGAATTTTATAGAAAATTTCTACAACTACAGATAAAATTTCTTTGGAAATGACTTTTTCCTCATTGTATGCAGTTTTAATTATATTCTTTGATAATATGGTGATAACAACAATCTATATTCATAAAATGCTTTGATGTGTGACAAAGAAAAACAAAAACATTATCACTATTGAATGTGAAACCATAATAGCTAGATGTAAAAATATTTTACAACTTGACTAATTCAGCATTTCTCTAATTAATGAATTTACAAAGCATTATTGGAAATGTTGTAGAAAGAACTTGTCATGTCACTAAAAATTCCACTCGGAGAAAAGATATTTTTAAAAAATCAAGAAATAACCAGTAAAGCAAAGTATAATGTATCATGAAAGTGGACTAAACCACCAGATGGCTAATCACTATAATTTATGATCCTGATATCTTCTAAAATTTATTTTGCAAAAATGTCAAAACTCAAAATATTTACCTTTTTTAACTGTATCAATTTTATTTCTGTATATTTTTCTTTATTTATGATAAAAATTTTAAGTGCAATATACAATCAGTGTAATTATAATAAATTGATAAATTTAAACTTTTGTCTTGTGCTGCTTGTAAAAACAATACTTTGCAAGTGACCCTTTGAACAAAATAGGAAATCCAGTTATTAGCTCATTTGCCCATAATTTTGCAATTTGAAAAAGCATCAAATATGATAGTCGTACATATATGGCTGTTTTTAATATTGTGATGAAATTCACTCATCGTAATATTCAATTGCATGCTTTTTATCAGTATCCTCTTTTAAATATTAACTCCAAAATATGGTTTTCTCTTCCACTTTAATTTTGTAATGTATATGCATTTTTAATTTAAACCCATCATTATTAATACATTTATTCAGTTAAATTAATCTTTTTTTAATTGCATCAAACAAGGAGAATTTTTAAAAAATCCTTCCCATGTTTATTATGTTCAACAAATTAAAAAATCAATCTGGCGAAACAAGCTGGTCGCCAGAGGTGGTTAATAAATAGTTTTCTTAAAAACAGATATGATTATTTAAAATGTGATGGATCATAAAAATCAAAATTTTGACTCAAGTTTTTCTGTGTGAATGTATCTGTCTACACATGCATGATCTTGTAGAATTGATAAGAGATTCTTATTCTTAATTTTTAACAGGTTTTATATATGAAATAAATATTGTGTTAAAAAACATAGTAAACTAAAGCTAATATAAAATTTAATTTAATATATAGTTCCATTTTTATATTGTACTTGTATATGATTATAACTTAAATTATTTCAGGACCTGTATTGTGTTAGGAGTGATTTAGGTAATCTTTTAAAAGCGTTAGGGAGATTAGATGAAGCAAAGGTATGTAATTCATTTTAATCAGATTTTTTATTTGTTTTATGATCATTCATAGGCAACTGCAAAATGTCTTAATTCTGGAATTACACGACCAGAAAGGCTTATAAAATGGCAAACATTTGCACTTTTCTTATGTGTTTAATTTTCCTTTATATAAAAGTATTCCTTTTTGATTTTGGTGATCTAAAATTTACATCTGAGTGTGTTTTGCATAGTTTCTTAAAATTTTCCTTCCCCTCTTTTTTTTTTTTTTTTTTTTTTTTTTTAACAACATATTACGAGGCTGTGGAATATATTCTAGGTGATTGGTATTTCAACTTTCACATTCTCAAATATTTCTGTTCTAAAATTTCTCATACTAAATGCAATAATACTTCGATTTTCAGAGTAATTTTCTTGGTAATAAGAACTCTTTTAGCAGATTTTTTTCAAAAATATTAAAAATTGCTTAAATTCAGCGTTTAGACATAGAACTTTTTTTTATTTATTAAAGAAAAAAATTGATACAGAATATTTCATTTTTATTTTAAGACTTTCTAAAAGGCCAAGTTTCATTTGTAAGGATAAATTAATTTATCTGATTCCAGTTAGTTTCTAATACTTAATCGGATGTTGCAGGAAATTAGCAGGACATTGTAGGAGAACTAAGTCATTCTTGGAGTTTTTGTGTATACTTTTAATGCTGCATCTTTGCTTTATCACTCAAATTTCAGGACACGCACTTGCTCTAGCGCTTTAATCCTACATGTTCTGAAAGGGGAAAAAAAACATTTTTCTTTGTACCTATCCCAGAAAGAAAAAAATATGAAAAACGAGTTTTATTATTTGAAATATCTTAATATCATAATTTTGTCTATTGTTAACTAAGACTTTATATATGATTCACATTTGATAATCTTTAACAGATTGGTTCAAAGAAAGATGCTTTTTTTACTTTGCGCTCTCGCATGACTTTTATTTTTTGCTGCATGCTCTGTTGTATGTTTCACAGAAACTTGGCCTTTTTTTAAACCTTAAAATTTTAATGTTTTCTGTATTGCCTGCTGTTGCCTATGAAAGAAATTTATGTACATATATATTGTATTTTTCACATTTTTTTAACAGCTAGAAATATTTTTTTTCTCTTTTTTTTTTTTATCTTTAGCAGGAATTTTTTTTAAGTGAGTATATGCAGAGCAGCCTTCCTTAAAACATTTTTCTCTTTTAGTATGAATATTGCTGTTTTTATTTTCGTTCCAGTGCATGCTATTTCATTCTGTTGTAAACATCTCTGTTAAAAATGTTATCTTTCATATTCACTGTTTATAACTGTGCTATTGTTATTCTGTTTGCATTATTCTTTTTCTCTCTGGTAATTAGTGGATTTTAACCTTGATTAATTAGAGCATTTATCAGCAAAATTATGCTTAATCTCTTGAATTTGATGAATTAAAAATTTAAATATGTAGATGTACATCCAAAATCTATAGATATAATCTTCATAATGATTTTGTAATACCAAAAATATCTGAAGTTGATTTTCATAATTTTATAGCTTTATTTGGACTCTTAAATCTAACTGAAGAATTTTACTTCTAAATCTAAATTCATGATGGTTTAATTTGGTAATTATATGAATTGGGGAAAATTATTTTGCAATTATATAAAATTTTCATTTAATGGATCTCAAGAATTGTCATAGAAATTTATTTAAAGCTGAGCTACTATATCGTTAAGATTTTTCCAATCAAATAAATAGTGCAGGTTTGTTTTTGTTTTTTTTATGTATTGAATTTTGTAATTTTTCACTCACTTCCTAAATCACTTTTTTTTTTTTTTTTTTCAATAATAACGGAGTTCTTAATATTGCATGAAACATTAATGTGTAGAGTTTTTGATTAGAAGTAAATAAATTAATTTTTTGGATGAGCAGTCTCCTAGTAAATTTGGGGGTGGGGCAGATTTCTGCTCCATAATGTCTAATTAAGAATTAATAAATTAATATGAAATTTATAATTGTGCATTTTGTTAATTTTCAACTAAGTTTACTAACTAGATATGAATTGGAAAGAAAGGGATATCACAAATTAAAATTTGTTTCCTGGGGCTTCTTTTATTCTTACTTTTCTTTTTATTTTGTTGGACTTCTTATTTTTTTCATAAACTTAGATGTAAAGGAAGGCTGATTACAGCTGTTTACTGTGCTTTGGATATGAGGACACTTCTAATTTGAGATTTTCTTTTTCTTCCTTAAGAAATAGCGCTAATAATAGGGCTTTGCGTAATCTCAGGAGAAAAGGCAGATACTAAGAGTAAGCTGCACGTGGATCTCTTAGCATCCAGGATTATGAAGCTCTATGGAACAGTCGGCGTTCTCCAGTTCTGTGGTAATAATAAAATGTTTAGTTTGTGCTATGCTGGGTTTTAATTTTGTGGAGAATATTGAAAGTTAAATTTTACACTTTGAAAATTTAAATGTACAAGTGAGATTAAAAAATTCTCTCGATTTGTAAGTTCCCCTCTTTTGATTTTCTCCACAGTTTATTACCAGTTCCCTCCTACTTTATAGTAATGGGATGCTGAAGTAAGATGTAGGAATTGTGGACTAGTTATAATATCAGTAAGTGATAGTATTTTTAAATGACATTTTAGGAGGTTCCTTTTATGTTTTTTGTTTTGTTTTGTTTTCTTTTTGTTTAATTTTTAACATGACATATGTGCATGTTAAAAGTAAGAACAAATTGCAGTCAGTGATTCTGTGGCATTGTGGCGTGCGAGTTTCATCTGCTGCGTTTGCTGCATTTTTGCGTATTGCTTGCATTTAGCGTTTCAAGCAGAATGAATTATGGATTATTTGGTTTTAATATTCTCATTACGATATATATGCAATATTTCTGTTTTTCATTTATACAAGTCGGTATATTTTGCATTATGGCATAATTTATTAAATGGCAGATCCTTGATTCATTCTGGTTGGAAAAAAGCGCTGAACAATTGCGTTGCGAATTTGCTTAGCGCATCCAGATCATTGACTGCAAAAGATTGATTCCTTAATGTCACTTCTTAGAATAACATTATTTTTATGCTGTTTTTTTATGTGATTCATCAAAGGCATGCTACTTAAAAGCTATTGAAACATGTCCAACTTTTGCTGTTGCATGGAGCAACTTGGGATGTGTTTTCAATGCTCAGGGAGAAATATGGTTGGCTATTCATCATTTTGAGAAAGTAAGTATGCTTCTAGTATTCTTTCTTTTTCTGCTTTTTTTTTTCAGCTCAAAATGAATGTGCAAGATTTCTTTGATTAGTGTTTTTTAATCAAATTTATACATACTTATTTTAAGGAATATTATATATTTACTGTGCTCAACTAACTTAAAATAATGTTCAGTCATATTATAGTCAGCTTTTTTATTGCCCTGATTCTCTTTGTAGCTTAATATTTTATAAAGAAAAACATATGTTAATTCCTATAAAGGGTTTTTTTTTTGTTAATTTTATTTAATATTGTTATATGTATTGCATATAAAATATCTAATGGTGCTTATTTTTCAAGCATTTTATTAGTTAGTATTAAATTCGTATATTTTCAATTTCAGGCTGTGGCATTGGATCCTAATTTCTTGGATGCATATATAAATTTGGGAAATGTTTTAAAAGAAGCCAGAATATTTGACAGGTACAAATTATTTTCCTCATTGTTTTTAGTAACTGTTGTAACTTGAAATACCATTTTTTCTTTTTAGTACTATGAATGTATTACTTATTCTTGTATTCTTTATATAGAGCTGTTGCTGCATATCTCCGTGCATTGAATTTAAACCCAAGCAATGCTGTTGTTCATGGGAACTTGGCTTGTGTTTATTATGAACAAGGGTATGAGTTATTGCATTCTTTTAATTTAGATTTGATATAAACTAACACATAATTTAATATTATTCTTTTTTAAAAGTCTTAAAAAATACATCTTAAATGCATTTATAAAATTGTAGAATTTTGTTAGTTTATCAAAGTCTATGAAAGAAATGGACATTGTAATTTCATTGCCCAAAATATTGTGCATAGTTTTTATTTTGTGAGTGTTTTAATTTTTTTTCATGGTGTATTTGCATTCTTCAAGAAATGTGTTTTTGCGGATCTTGAATTCTCATCTGAAGCTGAGATTTAGCTCTCAGAACTTTACTTATTTCTATAAGTATGATTATTTTTTTCATGATCCCTTTTCATGTAAAATTGTAAAAGCATAAGGGAAATATGAACTTATTATTGTGTGTGACTATTAACTAAGTTTCTGCATCTCATTTTTTATCTGCATGCTTAATTTTGAAAAAAAGTTTCTTAAAAGGTGCTTAATTTTTTCAAGAATCTCGATCAACAAAATTTTTTTGTTTCCCCATACATTGTATACAATAAATCGGAATCATGTTCTTAAAGGCTTCTTTACCAGATGTATGAAGAAAGAAAACCAGTAACAAAGGGAAGAATTCAAGATGAAATAGATTCAAAATTATTATCTAAGGGTGTTTCCTTTAACACTTAATGAATTTTTTTCCCACACCCTCTTTTTTCGACAATTCACACTATTTTTTAAAGGTTATCCCAAAGGGGCTTTACAGAATGCATATTATATCATACTTGTTACAACTCAAAATATATCTGAATTTTAGCTAAATTCAGAGATGCTGAAGATTTAGTTTTATTCATGCCTGATAGGTATAAATTTGACCTTGGGTGTTGTTAAGGGAAAATATGCAGATTCTTCCCCCCCCCCCCTCCTAATGTCATGGATGTTTCCATTATTTATGAAAACAATTCGTTACCGCATTTTCATTTCTTTGTAAAATATATAATCACATTTTTTTTAAGTAAACGTTTTTACTTATAGGTTAAAAAACAAGTTTTCATTAAATGTTCATAATGTTAAATATTCATAAGAGGCTTATTAAATTTAGAAGGGGAAAAGTGATAAGACTATTTTTTATTGCCTGGCCATTTCTGAATGGGACTTTTTTTTTTTCTCTTAAAAAATTTCCTAAAAGCTTCTTAAATCATGGTATTATACTATCCTTTTCATGACCTATCGTACAGTTTTACAATGGTAGCCTTTCTGGAAGCTTTATAAGAGTGCAAATGAAATTACTAAGTATGGTGAGTTAGTGCAAGAGAAAATTTACACCTTCTATTCTAGCTATAAATCGAATCTTATTTGTTGCTGCATATATAAAAATCAAATATATAATTTTTGTCATGTTATGATTTTGCATCACTATCGGCATTTTCAAAAATGATGTATCCATCTAATTGATAATAAGAATTTTCTAGTTTATAAGATACTTTTTTATCATATTAAAGTTGGCTAAATTGTTTAATATTGATAGTTTTTCATTTTTTATTATTAATTTTATATTTTGTCAAAGACAGAAAGATATTTATTTTACAATAGAAGATATTAAAAATTTAAGGAATACTAATTTAAGAATAATTTTAAAAATGCTCAGTAAAAAATATGCATTATTGTTAAACATCCTATGATTAAAAATTATGCTGGTTTACTTATGCATATATATGTATTTCTGTTCTGAATTATTTACCTTTGAAGGCAAATATTTTTATGTTGATTCATATTAAGATTCCACTGATACATAATTTGTTTCTTCTTTAATAGAAATTCATTTTTATCGTTTTGAAAATATTCATCTTGTTGATATTTTTTTTAACTTGCTAGTATCTAAAATACCTATATTAATAATGTTATTGCTTATTTTATTATTTTAGCTTGATTGACCTAGCTATTGATACATATCGGCGTGCAATTGAACTGCAACCTAATTTTCCTGATGCTTACTGCAATCTGGCAAATGCTTTGAAAGAAAAAGGCCTTGTATCAGAAGCTGAAGACTGTTACAACACAGCTCTCCGACTGTGCCCTACACATGCAGATTCCCTCAACAATCTTGCAAATATCAAGCGTGAACAGGGCTTTATTGAAGAAGCTACTCGTCTATATCTGAAGGCTTTAGAAGTAAATATACTTATCATGATTTTACCAAATGCATTTTTTACATATTTAAATCTCTCTTTGGAATTTTTGGTGGTTATTTGAAATTGTGATTTTTGATTAGATTAAAATTTTATTTTACTAATTTCATTAAAAAAAATGATAGTGTGATATTTCAATGATTTATTCAGGATCCTGGCAAAGTATTTAATGTAAATTGTTATGATAAGATTATAATAATCTTTTCATTTTACTGTTATTATTTGAGAAAAGAAATTATTTATCAAGATGGGTTATATTGAAATCAAGTTTAAAATATTATGTAAAAATTAACTTATGAAATAAGTTTACTGACAACTTCCATTTATGCATCCAGTGCTAATATGTATATATAAGCTTTTTGTATAATTATTTTGTGAGATCATTTTATATATAAATATTTTGTATATTTTTAGATTTTAAAAATAAGTATAAATGAATTTTTTAGGTTTTTCCTGAATTTGCTGCAGCTCATTCTAATTTAGCCAGTGTGTTGCAACAGCAAGGAAAGTTAAACGAAGCCCTGATGCATTACAAAGAAGCTATTAGGTAAATGTTTTGTGGGATTTTATGTCTCCCTCTCTTCGTTCTTTGATGGTTTAATTGTTTTCCATGTTATCAGAAATTGACTTGGGGCATTTCATGGCTTGTTCTTACTAGATGTTGAAAAACAAAGAAAAGGAAGGGAACCTTGAAAATAACATGTTATTGTAAATTCGATACATTTATTTATAAATGGTGTATGCAATGCAATAGTTTACGCTATACAAAGACAAGAAATTTCTAGTTAAATTGTAGTGTTTTTTAATTGATCTTGTTATTGTAACTAATTGCATCAAAGTTTACAAATTGCTTATAGTAGTACATAATATTTAGAATCTTACCTTGTATGTTCTGTGTAATAAAGGTAAAATTTTGCATTGAGGTTTTGTGATATGCTTGTTTTTTTGAAGTATTTACTTAATTATTTGCAATTGAAGTATCTCCAGTTTTATGCTAAAATCCATTCATTGAATTTCTTTAATAAGATTCAGTGATTGATATTGTAGAGTTGTATATATTAGTTGTATTATTAGAGTTGTTGAAAATTAAAGTATTTTTACTATGTTTTTAGGATATCTCCTACATTTGCTGATGCATATTCAAATATGGGTAACACCTTGAAAGAAATGGGAGACATACAAGGTGCCTTGCAATGTTACTCTAGAGCTATTCAAATCAATCCTGCTTTTGCTGATGCCCATAGTAATTTAGCATCAATTCACAAGGTAAGTTTTAGCTCAGTTACTTTTTATTTTGTGTGATTTGTATTATTTTCTTGTATAAATATACTTAAAAAAATTTTATTTTATTGCAGGATTCTGGAAATATTCCTGAAGCCATAGCATCATATCGAACAGCTCTTAAGTTAAAACCAGATTTTCCTGATGCTTATTGCAATTTAGCTCACTGTTTACAGGTTTGTTTTCATAAGAATACAATTTTATATTGTTAAGATGATTTATGGGCAACTGGTAAAGTACATAAAAATGTATAATTAACTGTTGAAATTCTAGCATCTTTTTATTATGAAATAATGAATATTTTAATAGTGAAATAATTTATTAACATAAGAATTCTAGCATTTCTTCCATACAATTTTCTCACAGTTAAAGTATTGGTGAATGATTTGTCTCATTGAATTTTGTTTAGATTGTTTGTGATTGGACTGACTATGAAGCTCGTATGAAAAAGTTGGTATCAATTGTGGCAGATCAGTTGGAAAAAAACAGGTTGCCATCTGTTCATCCACATCATAGTATGCTTTATCCTCTCTCTCATGAGTTTAGGAAAGCAATTGCTGCTCGTCATGCAAATCTGTGTTTAGAAAAGGTATTCCTATTCTCTTTTTTAATTCTTAAAGAAATTGGCAAACTATAAAATTTGATAAAGGGAGGTTTATTGATAATAGTCATGAAATTGTTTTTATAATTAAAAGAACATGCATGAAATGGCTATTTGATTTCACTTTCAAGTAAATTTTATATTTTAATAATTAAAGTAATAATTATTTTATGTATTTTTTAATTAACTGATAGAAGCTGTAACATTTCTATTGTTCATTAGTGCATTATTTTAACATTTTTCTTAGATTCAAGTTTTGCACAAACCTCCTTATCAACATCCTAAAGAGCTGAAAACTAAAGTTCTTAAGATAGGATATGTGAGTTCTGATTTTGGCAACCATCCTACCTCTCATCTCATGCAAAGTGTACCTGGGATGCATAATAGAGATAAAGTTGAAGTAAGAAATTTAACTACTAAGAGTGTTTTGATAGTTAATTTGCTTCTTTAATCTTTAATTCCCATTCTGTATTTTTAAACTTTGCATGTTGGGTTTCATTACATATTAATCTCATTCTTCTTTTTAGATATTTTGTTATGCTCTTAGTCCTGATGATGGTACTACTTTTAGATCTAAAATTGCACAGGAAGCTCATCATTTCATTGATCTCTCTCAGGTTAGTATTAATCCTTATATACATAAATTATATCTAAGTTTTTGCTGTTGTAGTTATTCAAATTCAATTATAATTTGCATTAATAAATTTATTTAATCAATTTACAGATACCCTGCAATGGAAAAGCAGCTGATAAAATATTTGCTGATGGTATTCATATTTTAGTTAATATGAATGGTTACACAAAAGGGGCTAGAAATGAAATATTTGCCCTCAGACCTGCTCCTATACAGGTGAGTTTTATTTATTATTGAAAAATAATATAATCTAACTTCTGTATATTGAAAATCCTGTGTGTGGGGGGGGATGTATGGAAATGTCAGTATGTCATGAATTGACTACTCTAGTCCACCTTGAGATGTGCAGATAAATTTGAATTACTAAACTTGCATGAGAATATTTGCGGGAACTGAAGTGTTGTCCACATTATAGCCCTTCTCGTGGGACCTATCATCAGTAGGGGTTAGACGACCCCCATTCCATTTGTGTACCTATTTGACTGGCAAGAACCAACCACCATACCAGAAACTTCTTGTCCTCCTATCTGAGGTGCCTCCAATAGAAATTTAAGTTACATGGCTATAAGTATATTTATTTTCATTTCATATTATTTTTACCCATTTCAGTTTTGCTTTATTAATCTTGTCAAATTATAAGAAAAATAATTTAAATTCATCATTTTAAAAAAAATATTTCATTGTGTAGTTGTTGAATGTTTATTCGGTCTTGTTTTCTGTGTCTTTTAATTATCTGAAAATATTGTTCACTCTTTCATTTGAGATGCCATAAGAAATCTAACAATAAACTGGATTTAGTATAAACAACCTTATTCCAAGTTAGAAAAGATCTTGTAGAATGGAAACCAAGAATTGCATATAGCTCGCTAAAAGAGTTAATTTAATTTTGTCTTCCTTGAAATTGCATATATTTTGAATAAATAAAATTTAGGGGTCCATTTTTATTACAATAGGTTTACATAAAAAATTTTAATCATTATAAAAATCGGGATTTCTTAAGAAATTTTCATATTAAGGTGTTAAAATACATTGTCTATTAAGAGCTGTTAATAGTAATTTAGATTAAATGTCAAAATGGGGTTGTTTGCCCTCTCCCCCCCCCCTTGTATGTTCATAAGTTTGATGTTAGTAACTATAAAAAGTGCAAGTTATGGTTTTACTTCGAAGAACACCTATTGGGGTGTGTGTGTGTGTGTATATATTGATGGAAAATGAAATCTTGCTACCAATAAGAAATTCTCTTTTACAGTTGCAATTTAGACAACATATTTGTCTTAATAGTGTAGCTATTTAATTAAAAATGTATAGTCACAGATTAAATTATACATGAAAATGTTAATTTCTAATGAGATGGCTTGTCTCACTATGGTGTTATTTAAATAACTGCTGTAGTGGCCATTATTTTATAAGCAGGGAAGCAAAAATTTATACATTGTGTTGTAGATAAGCCACTCACTGGATAAATTCTATGTCTTTTTATATTTGATTAGTCAAAGTGTAATTGGTCATCAATAATGAATGACTGAAATTTTCTAACAGTCATCTGTATTCAATTGGAGAAATAGTTTTAATGAAGAGGAAAGATTATTGCTCTTTTTAGATATAGTCAGAAAAAAATTTTGCTATAAACATTGTTTAGTGTAAAAAGTTGTTATAAAAGTGAATATTGTGTAAATTAACAACTGAAATAAGATTCTGTATTATAATAGATATTATAATGTTAGTTATAATAATTTTATTTGTAAATAAGCAAAATTCTTATTTTTGTTCATTACATTTAACCATTATTAGCAATTTTGATAGAGGAATTGTTATGCCTTGCTCAATATTTTTTTAATAAATCTTGTTAAATTTTGTAGGTGATGTGGTTGGGATACCCTGGCACTAGTGGTGCACCGTTTATGGATTACATTATTACTGACCGAGTAACATCTCCAGTAAATCTTGCTCAACAGTACTCAGAGAAATTAGCCTTCATGCCTGACACATTTTTTGTAGGAGACCATTGGCAGATGTTTCCACATCTGATTGAAAGAGCTATCATTGATGATAAAGATTCTGTTGGCAGGAAAGCCGAGGTTCCTGATAATGTTAGCATAGTAAATGCTACAGATTTATCACCAATCATAGAAAAGGCTGAAGTAAAAGTAAGTACATGAAGAATCTAATATTTTATTAGAAATAATATCTTTTATTTTGAAATTGTTTAAATTTATTTCTGTGCAGAAAATTCGTGAAGTAGCTGTAGCTACATCTCTAGCCTCTGCAGAAGAAGAACCAAAAATAGAAAAGGTGGAAGTTGTAAAGACTGTTATTGAATTGCCTTCAATACCTGTGCAAAACATGATTAGTACAGGACAAGTACAAACCTCAGTTAATGGAATTGTAGTTCAGAATGGTTTGGCTACCAACCAGGTGAGATTTTATTTTATTTTGTTTTCATTGCTGATTTACATTGATGGTTGTAATTAAACCTGCATTTGTTATCTCAATCACAAATAAATAGTAGTCCAAGTACAACCCTGTTTTATGTACTTCGAAAATTACTTTATAAAAGATGAGGATACAATAATTCTCACCTTTAGCAACTTTAATATTACAAGCTGGACTTGGGTATTAATATAAGCTTTAAAACTAAGTAGATGAATATCTTACTTGATTGACTAAAGCTTAAGAACATTTTATTTTTAAATATATTTAATAAATTCACATATGCTCAATAAATTTTTAATACTTACATTTTTACTTTACTTATTAAATTTTTGTACTTTTCTAGTTCACTTGTTGACTTTACAATTCAAAGTTATTTTTTTCCTCTTTTCATTTATTTGTTTAATAATTTAATTTACAGTCTTCAATATATTTTCCTTGCATGTATGGTCCTTTAAGAAGCTAAATTATTCACATTTTTGGAACACACAAACCATTTAATTAACAAATTCTTGATTTTAGGTAAGAAAAAAGAAATGCTAATCTTGGAAAAACGGCTTCATTATTATGTCATCCATTTATCAAATTGAACCTAGAGAACCATTTTTGCTCCTGTTATCAGAAAAGTGAACTTTATTTCCTGTCTGTAAATTGATTCCTCATAGTATTAAATAGTGCAAAATTGTATCTTTGTAATTGTGTTCTTAACATTTTAAAATAAGGAAAATGTTAAGTATTAAGCTACAATTACTACTTTCATTTGAGATGGTGTAGTTCTATGCCCGATTTAATGTGAGTGAAACATAATTTTTTTTATATATCTTTTGGGAAATGTAAAACGGCAAATATTTTTACTTAAATAGACTTGTCAAGAAATCCATGTAAAATTTAACTTTCTTGTAAATGTAATATAGAGGAAGTTAAAAAAAAAATGAAATAAGAGCATATTTCAGACCTCTGATTTTGAAAAATGTCCCTGATAAAGTTAACTCAAAAATGTTTTGAGCTAGACAGATGAAATTCGGTATCTAGTCTTAACACCAAATTTGTATATTTCTGTCAATTTTGAACGAAAGGGGGAAGTCTGCCAGCTTTTGGAATATATGTTAACATGATAACTACAAAACAAAAAGCTCCAGATAAATAAAATTGTTACACATCTTTATCATCCATAGTGTAGACATCAAATTTTGAGCAAAATACAACAAAGGGTCTGTTGGTCCATACTTCCAGATACATGTAAATGTGATAATAAATAAATATATCAAATTTGGCATGGGATTTTGTCTCTGAGTATAGATTTGTATCAATCAGTTCGGGATTTTGTTTATCAATTTTGTTTTTCAATCAGTTCGGGAAAATGCGTTTAAAATACAAATTAGATTTTTGGTTAATCACCAAAATATTTAAGGATTTCATATTGGATTCGATAAAAGTGTTACATTCACACCAGAGGTTAATATTTTGTATTTGCTAATGAATATTAATAATTTTCTTGTTATTTAACAGAAGTAAAAGTTTCTTTGTTCTTTAAGAAAAAATGTATAATACATGTTTACATCTTTTTTAAAAGATAAATAACAAGGCTGCAACTGGTGAAGAGGCACCCAAAAGCATATTGGTAACATCTAGACAACAATATGGCTTGCCAGAAGATGCGATTGTATATTGTAATTTCAATCAGTTATATAAAATAGATCCGGCCACCCTCCAATGTTGGGTTAATGTAAGTTTTTGATCTATCTGAATGAATTTCTGATCTATTCAAAATACTTATATTATCTTAAGAATGTGATTTTTTTTTTTTGGTATATTATAATGTGTGGAATGTTAATGTAAACAATTATTTTTAGAAATGGTTATTTAAGTACTTATTGTGTAAATAAATAAATGTATATAATAAAATTATCTCACATTATATTTAGATCTAACTTTTCTTAAATTTTTGTTTTTAGATATTGAAAAGAGTGCCAAACAGTGTTTTGTGGCTTCTTAGATTCCCTGCTGTAGGTGAGGCTAATATCTTGCAATCTGCAAACCAGCTTGGATTGTCTTCAAACAGACTAATCTTTTCAAATGTTGCTGCCAAAGAAGAGCATGTACGTCGTGGTCAGCTGGCTGATTTATGTTTAGATACGCCTCTATGCAATGGTCACACCACAGGCATGGATGTTCTATGGGCAGGGACACCCATGGTTACATTGGCAGGTGAAACACTAGCATCTCGAGTGGCCTCATCTCAATTGACTTGCTTGGGTGTACCTGAATTGATTGCGCATACAAGACAAGAATATGAGGATATTGCTGTACGGCTGGGTACTGATAAAGAATAGTATGTATTATTTCTTTAAAAAAATAATGTGTCAAAGTTTCATATTTATAAGTATTGAAAGATATTGCTAGTTTTATTATTTAAAATTTTCCAAGAAGATTATTTTTGCATAAAGAATGATGAGGTTGTGTCTTGCAAAATTTATGCAACTACATTTTTTTACTTATTAAAATATGTAAAATTTAAGTTGATAATAGTCTAGTCTTAAAAGATTGAATTAAACTCTGCATTTCCATTCTGAACACTTTATATTGCTAAATAAGTAAAATTGAACATTTGTCCCATTTGTCAATCCCATTGTCCCATTTGTCAAAAGGTACTGCACATGTTTTTTAACATTGGGATACATCTTACTAAGTTGTTTATAATTTCTAAGTTTTTCTGTGTTTAAACTTTTTTTCTTTCCCTTCCATTTTAGTTTAAAAGTAATTCGTGGTAAAGTGTGGGCTGCTCGAACAGAAAGTCCTTTGTTTAATGTCAAGACTTATGCTACAAATTTGGAGAGATTATTCTATGCCATGTGGAGTAAACATGAACGAGGAGAAAAACCAAATCATATTACAGAACTATAGTTTAAAAAAACTGTTGATTCTTCAAAAGAGGAAGACGGGAAACTGTATTAATGACCGACAGAAATCACTCTGTGATGCCTTGTTCCTGACACTTATTTCAATTATTTGCTTGTATTATAGCAACGTCTGATTCAACTGTCCATAATCATCATTTCATACTTATGTTATTAGATTTATTTTATTTTATTGCTTGTGGATATATACATATATCTAAGCCTGTGAAATTACTGAAGCTGTTGTATTGGTTGGATTGAAATAAAGTCTGAATATGTGATTGTTTTGTATCATTTTTAATTCATGACATCTCTTGTGCTAAATTAATTTATCATGGAATGTTAAAAAGACTGGTGTAAAAAAATAATGAATTTTTCTAAGATTTCCCTTTTTGATTATCCAGAAAATCATTTATATAGAGTATTTTTATCGACAAAATGTAATTAAATCGGTATATAACTTGTTATATTTTACTTTTTTATTTAAATAAGTAGGGGAGGGGGGTCTTCCAGTGTCAATTGTTTAAGATAATTGCAATCTGGGGTTTTCTAAATTATATTGTATCCAAGATTGAAATTTTCATTCGTTTGCTATATAATTGTTTCTACAATAAGCATATTAAGCAATATAAACTTAATGTACAAAAGCATACTAATTATAAGAACCTAAACGAAAAGTATTATTAGAAAGCTTAATGCGATATAAAAATATTTGTATTCACACATAAGAATATCTTCCATTCCTGTTATTGTTGCTGCATATTAAATCTTTCAAGTATGTTGAGTTTTGCTGTGCATTTCCAATTATATGAAAATAAGTCTAATTTTACTCAGATTTTCTTCACATTGAATTCATAATTTGGGGGTTCTTGTATCAACCGCTTATTTTTGCTAGTAATGATTAAATATCTGAAGCAGTACTGCTTATTTTCTTCTGTGAACTAAAATCATTATTAAAGTATTGTCTTTTTTTCCATTGTAGCAATTTGATTCTCTTTCTACTGGCCTAATAAAAGTCAATTTAAGATTCAAATTTTAATAAAAATAAAATGCAAATGTTAGTTGGAACACAATTTCCCTACAACAGTTTAAACTTCAGGTATGTTGCATGATGGTTGTAAAATTTCAAATAAAAATGTTTAATGCTGTTTTACAGAAAAAATCATATGGGAGATACTTTTTAATAATAAAAAAATTTCCTACTGTTTATTCTTTCATAGTTAACAAAATCATATGATGTGGCATTTCTTGATGATATTTAAAAATAATAAATATATCTTTATTCTTAAATCAAGAAATGTATTGAAAATAAATTTATTTGGTATTAACTAATTGGTATTCTTTGATAAACCAAAGTTTATTTTGTAAATTATGCTTTTTAAAAAATTTTGATCAGAAACTTGGTATTCAGATAATACTACTCGATTAGATGAGTAAATTTTATTATTAGATCAACTAATTATATTAGTTATGAAAAGGTAACATTAGTTTTAATAATGCAATGTATATATATAAGGTGATGCCTACCAAATTCTTAATCAAATGTTTTCTATATGAGGAGAGAAAAATCTCAATGTGCAACAAATGAATAATTTTGAAGTACTTTTTTTATTCAGTGATGTCTTTAATTTGCTTTTCATGGACTGATCTTAATTCTTCAGTTACTTTAAACATAGGGCCATGTCCTGGTACAATGTAGTTGGCTAGGTTAAGAATTCTTTTCCGATTTTGATATTGTAGATTGGGATTTTCACTGCCAGCTGTAGTTCTCCATAATGTAGGATTCAAAATGTCTTCCTCTTTTTCAAATAAATCCCCTAATTTTACAAAAGCCAGAGTTAATATTGTCTATGTTAGCCTGCAAAAGAATTTAGTAATAAAGGCAGTAGCTTTTTTTTATTATTAACCATTTTATTTAAAAAAATGTATGGAACCATGAGTTGAAAAGTAATATGTAAATTTTTCATTATAGCAACAAAAATGTATATATTCCTTTCATCGCTCGAGAATATATTTAAAGTAGCCTAAATATTTTTATGTATAAAGTGCATTTTTTTATGTATAAAAAAAGTAAAATAATCACTCTTAATGGGAAATATTGCATTGATTTTACAAAGCATTAGTGATTGTATAATTGTACAAATGGAACTTGCTTTATTGGTATGGTATACAATTGCACACACAAGCATTTAACTGAAACTAAATAACCTATTGGTGTTAATTTTCGCATCAGTAGGTTAAACTTTGATTTGTTAGATTGTCTTCTGAGCAGGTCATGGATGCAAATATTGATTACTGCAAATACATATACAATAATTCTCTTAAGAAAAATTTTTTTAGTTATTAAATTGGTAAAAATTCATTTCAATGACTTGGTCTACATTTCATTCCTTAAGATATAAACAAGCTTTTTTTAATGAAACTAGTACAGTAGAATTATTTTACACTAAGCATTATTTTACAATTACTTTATTTAAAAAAATAATTAATATTGTATAAAAATATTGCAATATATCTTGCTAGGAAAACACAAACCCACAAAATAATTTATGATTAGTATGACTAAATAATACACTGATATATCTGGCATTGTAAAGGACTAAATTATTTTTGCATAAAATTTTACAGTATATTAAATCCTTTTATTGTTTGCTTTTAATTAAAATATCAATTCAACCAGACAATTTTTGAAAAACGTTGCAAGCTACTTATTTTCATAAGATATTAAGATGTTTTATATTATGGCAAATTTGTTCAAAATTGCTGTAGTTTAAAAAAAAGTGTCTTTGTTTAAATCACTACTTTAATAAAATCGATAAAAGCATTGTCAAAAGACATTAAAATAAAAGAAAATTTTGATAGTTACAGAATAGTTCAAAATGTAAAAAGATATTTTTTGTTACTTTATAATCTTATAATTAATAGGATATTTAATTAATTTTTGTACTATGGTATTTGTGTCTTCAGCATGTAAAATTTGGTTGAATTCAGTCCAATTGTTTAGGAGCAGATGTAGAATATTCATAGTCACTATGATATTTGTTTATATTAAGACAAAAAAATTTTAGATAATTTGAAAAAGCTCTACATATACAAATAAGAAAGTAGTCATTTTAAAAATCTTACAAGTTCTGATTGATGGTTACAATGATTTTAAATATATAAATTCAAATGATAAAGAAAAAAAATTCCTATATGATTTCTTATTTTCTCCTTAATAGAGTTAAAATTAATTAATCATTCAAATAATTTTCAATTTCAAAGGATAAAAAATAATGTTACATATGCAAGAAATATTTTACTGTGAAATATAACGTTTCTAGATATTAAAAAAAGGTAATGTTTTTAATAAAATATTCAGTAACAAAATTTTATATGTTAAACTAAAAAAGAATATGTCTGTAAACATGTGCAATACAGGGAAGGAAAACAAGCATAAAATTATTTAAACAATATATAATTTTTTTTTTTGTAGATAACAGAAACAGTTTAATTTTTAACCATCATTAAGATTTCTTTATTAGATCTATGATTAAACAGAGACATTAAATTAATAACAAAGCAGAAAATAAGGCACACTGAAAGCATTTAAAACTCAATAACTTTTTAAAGAAAATTTAGCTGAAGCAAGATTTTGGTTTCAAAACATATAAAACACGAAAAATAAGAGCCAACACAACTCAAAAGTTAAAGTAAAATTAGAATTATTAGAAAAGAATTATTCTGAGAATATAAATAAAGTGAAATTGTTACATTTATAGAGAGAGAAAGGTAAGTTGTCCATTAAATATATGATTAAATTATTTAATCTGCAATATAGATAGTTCCACAAAGAAACATTGAAACTCCAGATAATGCAGAAAATAAAATAGCTGATTTCTTCCTCAATAAAAAATACTTTTACCAAATCTATGAGCATGATAATGTTATAAAAAGATTGCAAATTTTACTTACCAACTATAGCTACTGTACCAAGATCAGTATTTTTTGCAATGATGCTTACATCAGAAAGAGTATGACCTGGAGTTCCAATTATTTTAATATTTTCTGTGACAGTAAATGGGCTATCCTAAATAAAAAGAGGTAAAGTCAAATATTTGAAAGAAAAAAAATCACAAAATTATCATCAGGAATAAATCTTACAAACTGTATATATTGATAAATTTGTCATATAATTGTATTATATCCAATACATTCTAATTTTTTTAATTAATGCAGTGGTATATATATATATAATGGATTTTTTTTTCTTATATAAAAAATTATTTGATTACAGTTTAATTTCCAAAAGGCAACACAAGCTAAAAAGTGCAAATTTTTATAACCAATTTTTTATGGCAAATATATGTCACTTGAATATAATATATGCATGTCCATCATCAGGGGAATGCAATTCACTCGAGTTTTATGAATTGTGGAGGCCTTCAGGTTAAAAGGATGCATGATATTGTTATGGCTAGGGGACATAACAAAAATTTAGTTATAAATCTGCAATGATCTTCAATCTAGGGCATCTGTTTTGATGATAATTATCAATCTAATGACATTTCTAGCACACAACTGGGAATAATCATATTAAATTATTACTCCATCATAAGAGTAGAGAGAATTTTTGAGAGATTACAGAAAGAAAGCTGTGTATTGACTTCTTCATATTTGTGGATATTTATTTGATGTTTTACAACTTAAGCCTCATTATTCATAATACAATAGTGATATTTCTCATTTGCTTGGCAATAACACCTGGGGTGCTGTAAATATCTATTAGTACCAACTTCTTTTTATGCTATATTCTTCATTATTTGAAGTTAATACACTGAAATAAATAAAAGAAAGAAAATATTAAACATGAAATACAATTTTCTGAGTAATTACCTCAAATGAATGTAAGAGATATTCATCTTTATGTGAAATAGATTGTCCAACTATATGCTGAGCATTTGTAAATAAATTCATGTTTCCAATATGGTCAGAATGTCCATGTGTAGCCACAGCATGGGTTATATCACTAACTCTAACATTTCTATTTTCTAATTCTGTAAAATAAAATGAAGTAAATTAAACTTTGAAATATATTTTTTAAAGAATATCTATTCATACAAATTCTTTGAGGATTTCACTTACAATAACTCAGTTTTTATAAACATCAAATACATCAGAAGAATTATAAAATTCTTTATCTTTTATATGATCTTTCATTATAAAATTCTTTATAATGAAAGATGTGAAGATGTTCTGCAATTGTTGTTAAAAAAGTGATGACTGAAGAACATAAATTATGTTGGTAAAATATAGAAATAATGTATGTTATAAGACTTTATAGCAACTAATCTCTCTATTATATATAATAATTAAAATGCAAACAAAAATATTTTTGGAATATATCTAAAAAGAATTTAATGATCATATGAATCATTACATATGGTATTATTTTACCTAGTTTATGCTTAATAATCAAAGAAAATAGTTTACTAAATTTTTTAACTGGCAATATAGAGGCTAAAATAATAATAAAAAAAATTAAAATGCGTATATATTTCTTTTTAAACTTTCCAAATTCTCACCCCCCCCCCTTGAAATAATTGGTATGCTATTGACTGGTATGTAATAACCAGAATTTCGCATAGGAATGTGATTCGTGCGATTTTATATTTCTAAAAACAGTGTCTCTACGATAAGTTAACAAAATAGGTCTAAAAAAAGAAAAGTGGTCAACCTTTTTCTAAAATTAAACGGTCCCATGCAGTAAGAGTATCTACAATAATGCAAATATCATTTTCTTTTATTAACGTACAAGAACAATTCGCTATCATTACATTCCGTTCTAAATCAATCTTTGAATATCCATTCTTAATTACTTCAACTATTACAGTCATTTTGAATCGGATAGATTTACAATTTTTCAATATTATTCTCCATCACAGAAAATAAGCGTGAATCTATACAGGGCGCCATCTAGTGGAAATATTTAAAACTAATAGCTTTATACTATTAAGAACTCTTTGCTGAATAGTGATGCGTTGGTTCAAAATTAGAAAATCAAATGGAAATCTGGTTAAAAATTAGATTTATAAAATACTGAAGAGTTGTTTTTTTTTTTATTAAAATAGAATGAAAATTTGTAAAATGAATTAAAGTGATTTTTTTTTTCCTTCAGTAGCTATTAAATGAATATTTTATGCAGGCTTTTATTTGTTTGTGATACTGCAACTTCTTTAGATTGATTTATTTAAAATTAAATTCTTAAATTGTTATTTATATAATAAAATTATTATATCTGTTATTTCAATTTATTAAATCTCCAAATTTACGATTATTGCATATTTTAAAGAAACATACATTCTTTTTAATAAAAAGAAAAATAAAAATTCCTCGTTTCCAAATTTGTTTTCTGTTCAATAGAATGTCGTGATTTTCTTTTTATAATGCAAAGTGGTGACTTTACGATATTCACTAGTGTTATTTGCATGTTTGGAAGAGATTGTTTATCACAATGCAAATACATAAAACAGAATAGCAAAGTAGCATTTATAAAAATAGCCAATCTAATTTATCAATTTTGAAATATAAATATTCTCTCAAATATTTATATTATTTTATAATTAAACAATTCATTAAAACTAAACAAATTTATTTTTATTTCAACTACACAGCATATTTTTAAAAAACTGCATTACAACTATTAGAAGTTAACAAGAATTAAATGTTGCAAAAGTATATAAATACTTTTTAAGACAGACATGTAATAAAATTTCATATGACCCATGGCCATAATTAGAGACTTAAAAAAGTGGTGATAATAAGAGCAACTCTCTTTATTGCTTATTCTAATATTAATCGCCTATTTTACATTTAAATTTTTAAATGTAAAATTGAAATTTAATTTTTTTTAACAATTAAAATAAAGTTATAAATTTTCACCCAATAAAATGTTTTTGATAAAAGCCTCGCTAATATTCTACTATAAGTTATTCATTATTCTATTTAATCCTATCACAAAAAGTATAATATATGATTCAATATAATTTAGGTAAAACATTTTCTAGAAAATTATTCAGCATGCTTTGTTTCTACACTTGGTTAGCAAGAACTCCGTTTCCCATTACGAATATAAACTCCTTATTTTACTAAGATTAATTTTGGGATTCATTTGAAAGGAAAGCTATAATTATGAACCTTTTCTGCTCCTTGTTAATTTATAGAACATTAATAAGTTTCTGTTATTTTCACTTTCGAAATTTACATCCAATTGAACTTCATTCGAATGATTTTTCCCAACTTAATTTTAATCTCAGAAATCGTCAAATGGTCTATACATACAGTGGGCCACAAAATTGAGTATACACCTTAGAAACTTTTTGCAATTACAAATTAAATATTGCTTTAAGATGATTGAAATTTTTACCTTATATACTTTAGTCTATGCTTTACAGTGCTATACTAATAAAATTGTTACGTTTATTTATTTTTTAAGAAAAAAAAAGATCTGAGACGAGAGGAAAAAGAACACCACAAAAATAAGTATACACGTGTATTAATTTCCTTTTAACGTACAAATTAATATTTTGTTGCATAACCTTTTGCTTCAATTACAGCTTGTAATCTTCTGGTCATAGATTCTACTAGTGTTTTAGTGGTTTCAACAGAAATTTTAGCCCATTCTTCTCTCAAAACCTTCTTGAGAACTTCCTTGCTTGTAATTTCGTGCTCATGTACAGCTTTCTCTAATTGCGACCACAAATTTTCGATGACGTTTAGGTCTGGAGACTGGGCTGGAGTGTGTAATTGTTGCCTGCAATGGTACAGCAAGTATAACTGCACAATCTTCGCTGTATGCTTGGGGTCGTTGTCCTGATGGAATATGAAGCTTGACCCAAGTCCCAACTTACTGGCACTTTTTTTCAAGTTATCATTTAAAATCTCCAAATATACATGTTTGTCCATAATACCATCAACAAAAGCAAGCTCTCCAACTCCTCCAGTCGACATACAACCCCAAACGAGGACAGATCCACCTCCGAACTTGACTGTCTTAATGGTGTTTTTAGGTGGCAGTGCTTTCCCAGCTTCTCTCCATATTTTAAATCGTCCATCGCTTCCGTAAAGATTAAACTTACTTTCATCAGAAAATATAACAGTGTTCCAAAAAGAAAAAGGCTTTAAACGATGTTCTTTGGCTAAAATCACTCACTTTTGTCTATTCACATACTTGATGAGTGGCTTTCGTATTGGTGTACGGCCATGAAACACATAATGGTGAAGGGTACGTCGAATTGTTTCATCTGAGATCGTTTTCCCGATTGTAGAGGACATCGATAAAGCTAGTTTAGAGGCACTCACCCTCGGATCTTTCTTGACTGAGTGAATCATCTACCTCTTCGCTGTAATACTCAGTATTTCTTTACGTCCTCTTCCAGGAATATTGGCCACAGATCCAGTTTTTTTATACTTCTGTAGTATTTTTTGGACACAACCATGAGTTACACCAATCAATGAAGCGATTTCTCGAACACTCGCTAGATGGGCGCTGCGACTATAAGGATATGACGTATCAGTTGTGTACAAAGTGGAAAGAAACACAAAGATGCTGATAGTCTATCCAGAAACTCATTAAAAGTCGATGCTTCATGGTATGGGGATTCCATAGGTTTCACTTTATTCACTAATCTCTCAGAAGAACAGATGAAAGATCTGGTATTGGCAAAAATAATAAGATACCAACAAAGTACCAAAACAAGTAGGCTGGGAAACTTTGAATTAGTCGAAGGAGTCCTCTACAAGAAGAATTTTGATCCGTCCGGAAGGAAATTCCTGCTAGTGATCCCGAAGCATTTACGGCTCAGTATTCTAGAATCTCTCCATGACGACCCTACCTCTGGACATCTAGGATTCACCAGGACGTATGACAGAATAAGAAAGCGATTTCATTGGAGCAGGTTTGTACAGAAATGTTCGAAGATATGTGATGCACTGCCGAGAATGTCAAAGGAGAAAATCTATTCCTCAGAAGCCCCCAGGTCGTCTCGTGCCTATTCCACCAGCTGCTGTTCCTTTCCATCGCATCGGAACCGACCTTCTAGGGCGATTTCCAAAATCTGACAACGGCAACAAATGGATTGTAGTATGCACCGATTATTTGACACGGCACGCAGTCACCAGAGCTTTACCGACGGCGGAAGCTACACAAATAGCCAAATTCCTACTAAAGGACATAATCATGAAACATGAAGCTCCACGAGTTATCATTACAGACCATGGTAAAGTATTCCAGTCCAAGCTGGTGTCCGATATTAATAGACTGTGCAATATAACTCATCGAATGACTACAGCCTATCATCTGCAAACAAATGGCCTCACAGAGCGATTCAACAAAACGCTAGCAGATATGCTTTCTATGTATGTTGATGTCGAACAGAAGAACTGGGACCAGATATTGCCATTCGTGACGTTTGCCTACAACACTGCCAAGCAAGACACGGCAGGTTTTACGCCCTTCTATCTATTACATGGTCCTCACAAAAACCTTTTTAAATTTTTAAAGGCAATTGGTTTTTATAATTTTATTTAAAATCTCAATTTGTTGCCAATTTTTTACAATGTTTGGAGATATGGCCTTGTAATTTTTTAATCAGTTTTTAACTATACAGAATCTTGCATATAAATGCCTTATATATTTTAACCATACGACTGGCGCAGTATAGTCAAATATGGCTCTTGCGCCAATAAATCCCACTATCCATCCATCCATCCACCTATTACATGGGCGAGAAGCTGAAACGCAGTTGGATACGATGTTTCCTCTCTGCCCCAACGAGTTCAGCCAAGAAGACGATTATGTTAGTCATCTGATCAATAAGGCAGAAGAATTGAGGCAATTAGCTCGTGCACAAACTCTCGAGGCTCAGCAGAAAGATCGTCGGCATTGTGACTCCAAACATCGGATAGTGGCATACGAACCAGGGGATTTAGTGTGGATTTTTATTCCAGTTCGTAAAAAGGAGCTTTCCGAGAAGCTCCTCAAGAGGTACTTCGGCCCTTATCAAGTTTTGAAGCGGTTGTCCGACATCACTTATGAAGTAGCCGATTTCGATCCTAATTTTAGAAGGCGGAAACCGAAGGAAGTTGTCCACGTTTTACGCATGAAGCCATACCATGACCCAGGAGAACAAGACGACCAACATTCTTATAAAATAATGGAGGTTCCGGAAAGAGACATTTCTCAAGAGACTACTCACTGTGAAGACACAACAACTTAAAATGGCCCTGTGACTCGATCGAGACGCTGTTCTTCTAAGGAGGGAGCAATGCCGCATTAAAGAAAGACAGTCGAATCTCCATGGCCGAAGGGTCATGGCACTGGTCTCATGAACAAGAGACCTGGGTTCGAATCCCGCTAGAGACAACGCGATTAATAGTATATGTAAATACTTAATTCCTTGATTTCATGATCCAGAAGATACTAGACATTTCTTTAGTTTACCAGACAAGTGTTCTGGACTTTTCTTACTGTCTCCAGAAGAGTATTCTGGAACTTTCTCTGCTTGTATAAAAGCAGAAGATTTGTCAGTTACTGTGTTCTCCTGATACAGAGAACACAGTATCAGGAGAAATTGCAGAGCACATGATGGAGACAAGAACCTATGCGCATATATAAAGTATCAACAGACCAGAATACAACGACTTAATTCCATTGCATTAACCTTCTTAGATACCCTTGAGCAGATGAAAGAAAACAATCAAGAGCATACAACACAATACCTAGATGACAAATCTAAACTTCTAGAAATACAAGCTGACATCAGGAATATAGAAGAATTAGGCCCATGCCCCGTCACGAAATGTAACAAACACACTCCAGAAAATGAACAATAGTCCCTCCAGACAGCAAATAAAGAAAATACGACGAAAGGAGAAATCATACTAATGGATATCGACAACCCATCTCAAGCACACAACAAGAGAAATAATACCACCACTGAAAACTTCCAACCAGCCAATCCGAGAAAAGCTGCAAAAATTAGGAAAACTGAGGAAAACCCAGTTACTATGAACACATCAAATAGATTCGAAGCCCTGAGTCAAAACCAAGAAACAGTAAACAATAAACCTGCTCCAATCAACCTAAAACTAACAAGCAATTACAACATAACACTTCAAGAAATCCACAGGAAATTCCCCCAGACAGAAAATAAACTGATTAAAAATTTGATTACTATCCACCCAGCTAATGAAGAAGAAAGAACGAAAATTATCAAATTTTTAACAGAGAAAAAAGGAAGAATTCGTACTATCTGAAAATTATGAAGACAGTCCCATAAAAGTAATTCTGAAAGGACTCCCCATAGACACAGATAAGAAAGAAATTACAGTATAATAAGAATATCCCAACTTAGAAACTACAAGATGAAAACCCTATATCCAATATTCCTACTCGAGATCAAAAAGACTAAAACTGCACCCAACATCTATAACGAAAAAACCCTCCACCACCTAAAAATCAAAATTGAAAGTTACCGAAGAAAAACTACTGCTACAATTTGCTATAACTGTGCAGATTTTCATCATTCAGCAAGGAATTGCAGATTAACACCCAAGTGCATTAAATGCGGCGGTGCACACGCAACCAGGAGCTGCAGCATAACGGAAAAAATCCAAGACCCAGTTTGCGTAAACTGTAAAGAAACTGGACATACAGCTGCCTGGAAAGGATGCATCAAATTCCCCAAGCTAACGTCAATAAATGGAAGACCCTCCTACGCAGAAATAACGAGAAAAAATCAAAGAAATCAAGACCCCCTACCCATCTCTCCACCTCGAAAACAGAACGTGGAGCCCACTTTGACAGATAATGAAGAGTTAACCTCTCTCCTACAAACCCTGGAAACACTAAAAGAGCTAAGAGAAATACTCAAGGAATTCCCTAAATTAATAGAAGCAGCAAAGCTAGCAAGAAAAACAGATAACAAAGAAGAGAAAAAGTTGATAATCCTCAACGCACTGATCGGCTAAGTTCTACTCAAAATTTAGTCAGCCCCCTGCAATAACCTGCTGCATCCTGATTGGACACCTACGAACAATAGTTTAGACTGCTACCCTCACCCTTTCCCCAAGAAATAGAAGACCTCTGGTTCGCTCTAACAACTCTCCCCCTCTCCTACGCCCATGCTCACTGCTCCTCGACTAGTACTTGTGTGCATTTCGCCAGTTATGCTCAAAGTTCAGGGCATAATAAGACGCCAGGCTTGTACTCTACCAGGACCTTGGAGATAGCCTTGTTACACAAGGGGGGAGCTCCATAAATTCTACCATCATCTCGGGAGTTACTGTGTTCTGAGTTCAGTTAATAAATTGGTTTAGCTCTACCTCTTGTGAGTGTCATTGAGTTCTATACTATAGTTCTACGTGACAATACAATGTAATATTAATTTTTTTAATTATAAAAATTATATCCCCAAGGGTCATAAACAGAAAATATGCCTTCAATTTGTCTATTACGTTTCGAAACAACAGAAACAGTATTTTATTTAGAGGACGACGAAAGTTCTTATAAATTTAATCTTCATTAAGTAAAGAAAATAATTTTTCATCATTATTCCGAGAGAACAGCAACAAAATAACTTGAAAATAGCATTACCTTTACTACAATCCAAGAGATGGCTTCCCCGGTAATAAGAAAAACGAACTAAAGTTTTTAATCAGAAAAAATACAGTCAAATCTCACTAACAAGCACCTCATACAGTGAGTGATTAGTATAACGAACAAATCAAAATGTAAAAAATGACACGTTTAACTAGTGGCGAGAAGACACTGTGACGTCACATGTAGGTTTGGTCTGTATCAATTTGTGTTGGGCGCTTATTTAAAGAGAACTTTTATATTTGCATGGAAAATGTTTCGGCCAGATTGCGTCGTCGAACGCGATTCCGAGAGGTTTGAGCAAATGTCTGAAAAGCTTTTATCGCTGAGAATGTGGGCTATAGATGAATAGCCAAAACTATCGAAAAGCTTATGCAGCTCAATTCTGTGTCACAGTAAAAAATTGAGGGGGAGATTTGATCAAGAGAGGAAGAAATAATAGAAGAAACAGAGTTATAACTTTCTAATGAAATATGCATTATTAGACAAGGATATAACGGGAGGTTCAACTTTTGCAATGAAAAGAACTGACAAAACTATTTTAAAATGTAATATCGATAATGATAAAGAAATTAAAATATTTTATTATAATAACGAAGTTGATACATATGGTGTAACTTATGAGTCATCAAATTTTTCAATTGTTAAAAATTTACAATTAGATTTTATAAAAATATTAGAATGTAAATGTACACTCCAGAGTCTGTTGATGAATTTTTTTAGAGAAAATAGAAAAAATTATGGATGTTATTATATATTTTAAAAGGAATGATGTATATGAATCCGGTTACAGCACGTATAAATGACAGGATTCTTATTTCGGAGGTTGTAAAGGAAATGAAAATGATAACAGGAGAAACAGATTATATACTTGTAGAAATAAATGTTTCAGATACCAAGGTAAATAAAACAAATACAAAATATATGTTTAGTTAAGATTTTAGAGTTTTGGATAACTTTGATACTTTACCTTTTGGGTATTAATTTATAAAAATGAAATGAAATGAAATAAATGCAGTCTTTCATAAGTTATAGGATGAAATTTTATGATGATTATCATGATATTTATGTAGCTAATTTATATAAAATTCTGTCTATACAACAGAGCTTTTTATTAAATTTATTTGTTAATTTTGGACTATTTAGATGCATAAGAAGTTATGACAGACTGTTATAAAACTGGGCAAAATGTTAAAAAAAAATATTTGCAATGAGGAAAACTTCTAAATGAAATGAAATAAATGGTAATACTGAAAATGCTCAACGTCATGGATTCTCACAAAAATGTGTTTCAAAAAAATTAAATGAACTTGAAATTGATAGTATATACTCTGTAAATGAAATAAAGTATATTCATGAAAAATGGTAAAAAAAATAATTAAAGAGTTAATTGAAGAAAAACTGAATGATTTTACTATTTTTTGTACTTGACTGATGTAATAATAAAAAATTTGGAATAACGGAAAATAAATCAAACTTAATAAATTATCTGGATTAAAATTTATATATGAAGGAAGGAAAGACTGTGAGAAAAGAAATGATGTTAATTTATTTTAATTTAGACTTTCATTCTTCGAGTTTTATGAAAAAAAAGCATTTTTTTTCAATGAATGTTAAATTTTATAGTTCTAAAAATCTTAAATAATTAGGGGCATAGTGGTATATGGGTACCCTAATAAGACACTAAAATTCCAGGTATTTGTAATGAAAAATAATAAATAATTCATACCAATGACATTCTTTTTTTATACCAAACATAAAAATAAATGCATACAAAAATTACTAAAAAATTTTATTTCTAAATTTTTGTTTTTAACCAAAACATGAAAAAAAAAATTATATTCTTTCAAGATTTTCTATATGCTGTAGTTTCAAACACGATACAAAATAAATAATTATTATTTTCATTACAAATACTTGAAAATTTAGGTCCTATAATGATATCCATATGCAAGAAATGTTCAAATGAAAAGGCACGAAACGTCATAACATAACTGTAAACACATTTGTCTATGGCCCTATGGGAGAACTTAGCGAGACGTCTAGGGATGCGATTAGTCTCCGCCGTAGATCAGAGCATACACGCGCAGGAGATAGCAGATGCTCGTATAAAGAGTGCCGTCCATGGCTACTTGTTGAATTTCTCGAGTACAGAAGAACCATTAATTCTGATGCGTACTGAGAGACACTCCACAGACTACGCAGGTCAATGAAAAACAAAAGACCGGGACTACTCACGGAGGGCGTGGTTCTGCTCTATGGTAACACGCGTCCATACATCTCCAAGGTCACACACGAGGAATTGGCCAAGTTCAAGTGGGAGCAGCTCGACCATCCGCCCTATAGCCCTGCGATTTTCATGTGTTTGGTCTCCTAAAGAAACATCTGAAGGGGAAGTGCTACGGATCAGACGGCGAATTCAAAGTCACTGTGAAGGACGGGTCTCGTCCCAGGAATTCTAGGAATAAGGAATCCTTCGGCTCGTTAATCAATGGGATCATTGTGCTCAGGCTTATGATGTATACTTTGAATAGTCTTCATTTATCATAGTATCATTTTCATTTGAACACCCCTTATACTTCTTAATTACAGCCAGTCACCCCATTACCACAGAACTAAGATGTATAAACAGAGATAATTGTGATTAGCCGTTATGCTCATTAACTGTCAACTTTTCATAAGGAAACAACGATCAATAAAAGTAAAAAAAAAAAAAAAAAACATAATTTCTTTTAATATTTTCTGGCTATTGTAACATTGTGTTAAAATTACAAGCCATAATCAGTCTTCCTCTGATTTCTTTGATTTCAATACATTCTATAATGTAATGCTGAACTGAGCTTATTTTCCCACATATACATATGTTGTCTTGCATCCTTCCAAATCTGGAGAAGTACTCAGAAAATTTTTAATGTCCCGATATAATTTGCACTATTTTCGGGAGAAATATTCTTTTTATAATTTTTGGTTTTGTTATGAATTTATATATTATGCATCTTTTGTGACATTATCCATCTATCCTGCCACTGCATAGCCATCTTTCTTTTAATTCCCTTCTTTAACATTTGGAATGATTTTGGAACTATACTATCGATTTGAGTACCTATATATTATTAGTAAAATTTCAACTTATAACAGATTTTTATTTGTTCAATAATGGACATATCTATATTAGATCAAGACATTCATGGTACATTAATAACTGCTTCAGATAATAATTCAGAAGAGACTAAATTTATGAAAAATCTATTTGTCCAAACAATCCGATTCATCTTAAAAGTGAACCTTCTTTGCAATCAGGTAAATCCATCTAGAAAGATATTTTGTATCTTACAACCAGGCCTATTAGGTAATTCATCATCACTTCTTGAAATAACATGTCAGCTTTTACATTATTACAGAAGACATTGAGAAAATTTTCACCATGAACTCAAGGATAGAGGCAAAACATGTTTGGGAATAAGTGAAAAGAAATTTATAGTACTGAATTCAGTACCTTTATAGATTTATTTGCTGGCAAATTCAAATATGCAATGGATGTACAGAAACTTTATGTGATCCACAAATTCTTCCTTATATCAAGAATTTTGAGATTTGATGATCGTAGTAGAAAAGAAAAGGCTAAATTTGCAGTCATTAATATCTTACAAGATAAATATACTTAGCTATATTTCCAAAACTATTTAATCCCAGTATAAACTACTGATGAACAATTAGTTTCATTCAGAAAAAACTGATCCTTCTTGTGATACAGGACTCAAACCCAGCAAAATGTAACTTGCCATATTGGGTTCTCTGCAACAATGAGACAAGTTACTTGTGGAATGTTCAACCACATCTTGAAAAGCCAAGAAACAAGCCACACGAGATTACTGTTCTTGATGTATTGTCTCAAAGGAAATATGTCACAATTGCTTTCCTCATATACACTTGGCCAGATATCAATGAAGAACTATGATTAGAACAATAAGAAAAACGAAACCTTCTATTTCTCCAAATTAAAAACAAGAAAGTTTATTTATATTCATGAATGATACTATGCTATGTCATAATACTCAAAGGGAATAAATGTATTAGTCAAGGAAAACTGAAAAAGTTAAACCGAAAAACAATCCTTAATTATAATTTTACAAACAGTGACATTAGATAAATTGATTTCATGCTATACTTATAGAAGAAAAATTAACAAATGACCGACCAATTATTGCATTTTCTAATATTCTTGATATTTCATTTATGAATGCGTACATAATATTCCTGATAGTAAATTGTAATTGGAAAAAAAAATTAGAGCTGACAAGTTTTTATCAAAGTTCTACAAACAGTATTAACATAAAACCATAGTTGTAGAAGAAATATGTTGTCAAAAACTGCAACCATGTTAGTGAACAGTGTATAATGGTCATTAAAAGACTGAAAATTCTATTATCAAAAGAGAGTTCGGCAACCATAAGCAGATAAAAGATGTCAAAGCTATCTTTGAATGTTAGAAAATAAATTTCAAAATGTTGCATAAAGTGTGACAAATACATATGTATCAAGTATGCTGAATGTATATTTGAATTATGTATAAAATATACTTCTAGAATTGTTTAGTGAAGAACAATTTACTATACTGTAAATAGTCATAAGCAGATAGCTTTGCCCATTTTATGATATAAACATAGAAAAGGATATAATAATGGTATTTCAGTTACTATTTTTTAAAATTGAAGATGCCCGATAAAATTAGCAAAATTTATGTATTACAATTTTAACTTAAATTCTTTTGTGTATAGTACTATGCATAAAATCATTTAAATCAAATATTTTCTTGAAGACAAAAAGAAATGATTGCGTTATTTTTTTCAAATACTGAAAATGAAATTACCATTAATAATTGACATGAAACATACATACGTGTAACGTTGATATAAGCACACAAGTTAAATAACCGATTAAACATATACTTATCAGGTACAAAAAAAAAAAATGTCATATAATTTTTAAAAAAATTCTTCACTACATTTAAGAAAATTAAGCAATTTTATGGTGCTTAAAAATAGTCCTTAAATATAAGCACTTTCCATGCATCCTATTCTAGTAATAGCAGCCTCATGTAAATAATGCTGAAATATTTGGTAATGCTAAAGTATACTGTTTTAAAATTCCTAATTAAAAAACTTAATGGTAGCTTCTATAATAAAATTTTTATGCTCTTCTTTGCAGTCTTTATTACAAAGATAGGGTTTAATCCATGTTTTTTGCTAAGTACATAAGAAAATTAAAGTAATTTTTCCTATACTTTTCATGTGATTGAATAAATTGCTTAGGTTAAATAAATATATACATAAAAAAACCCAATATTAAATTGTAAAATATAGTTTTCTATGTCATAAGAATACTGTTGACCAACAATATTTTCTTCAGTAAGTTCTTGAAGTTTGAATTGTTATAGTGAAGTATTAAACAATTAATTTTCATCAGTATGCCCATTTATAGTATAAATACAAGTTGTGGAATGTAAAATGAATTAAGACATTAAACATACAACTCATAAACCAATGCTGGAAAGAATACTAAATACACAAGTTTAAATCCAAAAATTTTATTATATTTAAGACCTAGGTCTTTCTTTCTTTTCTTTGTACAATGCTAACAAAGATACGTTAGCCACCTTAACAACCTTGAATCGGACTCCAGGAATGTCACCAACGGCATGACCTTTCCTACCAAACCCAGCTACCAACACTTCATCGTTTTCCTAAAAACCATAACATGATATTAGGATACAAATATATTTTATTTAATAAGTTTGTTTACAAACCATGAGGAGATTATTTTTCTAAATTTATGAAATAAAATTTCTCTATATTTTGAAGTAAAACTTAAAATCAATCAATATTCTTCAAAAATATTCATGATGGTATATCAACTAATAAATTTATATAATGGAATGATGATAGAATATTAAGACCATCAATCTAATAATCAATTCAAAATTCGCTCAAGTCATGCATCAAAATAGTACTATGACCTAGTTATAATGCAAAATTAACATACTGAAGCTGTAATAAAATAATTTAAAACTGAAGTTTACCTCAATGAAATTTAAGCAACCATCTCTTGGTACGAATGCTGTAATTTTCTTTCCATTTTTAATGAGTTGGACTCTAACACATTTTCTGATAGCAGAATTAGGCTGTTTAGCTTCAACACCTCTGCAAAATAAAGCATGCAAAGATGAGATACGCAAAACAAATCAAAGCATGAAGATACACAAACAAGCAGCATTTTAAACCGCTGTCACTGAAAATAATAAAGTTACTTCCATAATTAACATGAGCAAACAAGATTTTGTATTTTCTCATTCTTTAAAAATTATCTTAAATGTAAATAATGTGCAAAAGTGAAATGAGTGAAAAAAGTTATCCTTTAAGTACCAATACAGCATATTCAAAAGGCAGAATTAATAACAGTAATTACTTTTCATTAATATAATAAATATGTAACAATTTTACAGATGAATTACTGAAAAGACAAATTTGAAGTCCACCTAAAGACATAGTTGTTACACAGGTAATAATGTTGGCACACATCGGTTTGCACTGGGACAAAAGATAAATTTCTTTTACTAAGAGATTCTTATACAATTGACAAATATCAATTCAGGAAAGGGAATCTCAAATATCCTTGGAACATTATGCCATAGACATTACGGATTTTCATCTCTTCACTTGCCATGTGAGAATTAGACTTCGCAATTTTTAGAATGCATGTTGAAAATGAATAAAAAGTCAGAATTTGGATTAGGAAAATTAGAGAAACTTTAGAATAAAATGTGAGACAATTAAAAAACTTTTTTTTAAAAAAAGGACATTCAGATTAATATAAATGTACACAATTTATAATCAACAGTCAACTCAGCTCCCGTATACGGCCTCCGCCAAATTGGCGATAAACTGAAATTTCTGGTTGCCAATATCAGCATATGTATTCCTCTTTATGGTAACCTTAATCCTTAGAACATATTCAGTAACAGTGTGTTTTTATAAGAAGCAGCTCACATATACAGCAATTAACTTTTATAAACTATGCTTTTAAAATGAAAAAATAAATGTTTTCTTTCAAAAAGGGGAGGGCATCGCCACCCCTTGACTTATAGTCTAGTGCTGCTTCTTATAAAAACACATAAAAATACTGAATATGTTCTAAGGTTTAAGGTTACCATAAAGAGGAATACATTTGCCCATGTTGGCAACCAGAAATTACTGTTTATCGCCAGTCTGGTGGAGGCCATATATAGGAGCTGAGCCCGAAGTTTTATTGATCAATATACATACTTCGCATATAAAGCTTTTTTTTCCAATAACATTTGCTGGCAACAAATGCTTAAAGATCTTTGAATCCTGATAAAGAATTTCAGCAAATCAATTATTGCAGTTTGTATTTTGAAAACTAATTTTAAAATACATAACATCGTCAATATCGGAAGAAGGCTCGAAGCTAAAAGAATTTCACTGATATAGTGATTAACATTTACCGAGTGGTCAGACAAACTGCAAAAATACTTCACTCATCAGACTAATTTTAAAAAATGATAATTGTGAATTAAAGAAAAAGGATCCCAAAAGGTTTGATATTAGTAAGGCTAGAATTTTTTCCACCTCCGAAATCGACTAACCGTTTCTGCCATTTTACAAATTTCAGAATTGTTAATTTTAATTAAAATAAATTCATTAACAATTACCAATGAATACTTTATCTTTTCACTTTAAAATAATTCTAGAATTGTATTATTTAAAATGTGTTTAATAAAAAAATACATTTTATGACATTCTTTAAGAAATTTTAAATCCTGTTCAACAAAACTTATGTAAAAGGTGCAAATTCAATACAGTAGAATTATTTATGCTAAAGGTCTGCTGTCTCTGGCTATAAGAAGCAAATATGATGAAATGATAGAGCATTTGTTTTAGCACACTTAAGATAAATCATTTGTACAAAAACAAATTGCAGGGGAGAAAAAACTGTTCAATTCTGTCAAAATCGTTAAACCTGATTCACAATATTAAAACAAAGTATACTTCACAATTTACAAAGTATTCTAATCAATGTAAGTTATAAGTCGTAGAAAAGATTGTCTGGATATTTGATTGTTTTGTATTTTCCAATGGTGTAAAATCATGGCAATTTCTAATATTACTTTTCATTTCTCACTTACACTTTCTCAAGCACAATTCCTTTTGCGTGAGAAGCACCTCCGAAAGGATTGGCCTTCCATCTAGTTCCCAAATGAGCTTTCTTATAGTCTTTATCGTGCCAGCGCTGGTCCCTTCTGTGATCTCTGTGTTTTCGAGCAGTTCGCAATCCTCTGGGTTTACCTTAAGAAAATAAAATTTAAATGCAATTTACATTTAATGCACTAAAATAATATTAAAATTTTGTAACAATATTTTTTTAGAGCATTAATATTGATTTTTTCAAAAACGCTGCAGCACCTTAAATTAGGCCTAATTATTCCCACGTGGCCAGATCATTTAAAATATCAACGATTCTTCGACAAATAACAATGACATATAGTAATTTAGAGAATTATTATCTAACAAAAATCAATTATCAAAAATCACTTAAAAAATGATAAATTTTTCAAAACTTGGACATACTTAAAATGATGACACTTATCGTATGGCCAGAGAATTTTCGTATTAACCACATATGTATCAATATCAGAAATATTTTATTAATAAAATTTATCGAAAATATCACTTACCCATGTTTTAAGCAACAAATAAAATAGATTTAATATAAACGAGAAAATTTAGAACAATCCTTCAACAAATCTGCCAGCGCTAAAGACTATTGCCTGTACCGGACGATTTTTGTTAGAGTAGAGTTGTATATGTTTGCTGATGTCTGGCAAATAATCATTGGAGCAAGAGTGAAAAAACAAAAAAAAAACAAAAAAAAAAAAAAAAACTACAATTATAGAACATTCTTCGTAAGAAATTCATTCTTTTTTTCTTAGAATACCTACTGATATTGTAATTGCCATTTATTTAATCTGTAAAAAGATTAATTAATCTTTATATTTTTGCTTATTTAAAGAGACTGAAACGCACGAATTATAGAATTTTTGTTTAGCTTTCCCCACTCTCTTTAAAAATAAAAATAAATATTCTCCTTTTGGATTTTATATTTATTAAAATAAATAATCTAATATTTTGTACTCTGCATAATGAAAATCTGGATTGACTTGTCACACGAAAGAAATGATCTTCGCTGTGCTTTAGGTATTGACGCCCTGCAGCACAGAGAAGGAGATCCTACTCTACTCCTTCTCTGTACCCTGCAGTACAACTGGTTTGTGTCATTTCCATTTTTCAGAAAAAGACCTATTTTGATGTTCTGTCGTTTTTTCATTCTACAAAGGTCTTCGACTCCTTTCCTTGATTTTGAGTTTCTTTAGTTGTTTAAAGAAACACTGGCAAAGCCTTGTTTTACCAAGTAGCACAAGCCAGTAAACTTCAACTTCAAAGTTCCACGTGCAATATCAAACAAACAAGATGACCAAGAAGAAAAAATCTCTAAATCAAAAAACTGTATCATTTCGTAAAGTGGAAAGTTCATTCCTCGAGTCAATATGGAAAGCTAAAAAAAAAGACTCAAAAAAACTCCAAGTAGTTCAATCTGGGAATATAGATTTACTAGAGTAAGATAAGGAATTAAATTTTCTTGTATGATTTTAATAGTTTGGTGTTTCATGTAGCATAATAATAATAAACTTGGGGGGGGGGATTATTATTGGATACATATACTGAATGTTATATCCATATATGGAAGAAAAAAGAATTGCATCCTGATTAAATAAAATCCAAAATTGTAAATAAAGGATTTATGAATGTAAAGTAGATAAATGAATTATATATTTTGTAGTTTGGAGAAGAAAAAGTAACTGATGTCAAAAGAGACATTAAAATATTGGTATTAAATAATATAATATATTTCAGACTGATGGGTAATAGAAACTTTGATTTCAGCCAAATTCTGGTATTAAATAGCAATGCATAATTAAAAGTTTAACCCTTGTAAATATCATATTATCAAAATATAAAACATGGATAAAGAAAATTGATGGTTTTTTTATTAATGATCTTATGTTGATCTGGTAAAAAATTAAATTTGTTCATAAATTTATTAAAAGATAAACTATATTTGAAAGACTATTTTGAAAAGATATTAAGCTGTAAAAAAACAAAGTAAAGCAAATAGTTCTGCTGACAGGTATGCATTTGAATTTTGATTGCATTTGCAGATTAATGCTTAAATTTTTATACTTGCATACTTAGAACTCATATATCCCTAAAGAATTTTCTATTATGTATCCAAACTAAAAAAATTTTGTGGGTGTAGTTACTTGATAATTTTTTTCTTTTTATACACATTCATCATATGTTAAAAAAAATATTTGCTAATATAAGTATAATTTTTATACAAAATTGGTTTTAAATTAGATTTAAAATATCTGATAGTTTTTATTCTTACTATTTCACAAAAAGCATTGAAATTATCAAAATTTTTTTTTAATTATGAATTTTGCATATTCTATCCAAAAGTAAAAAATTCTGCTTTCCCTCCTTCCTTGGCTATCTGTCAAAGGCTATAATTTGTATTGCATGGAAATGTTTCTGATTTCTTTTCATCCGCATGAAATATGATTTCTTAAAGTAATGATGATTATCAACATTATTTTTTCTTCTTTGAAATTTATTTTTAGCCTTAAAATGTCTTTGAATTTTATTAAAATACTTCCCATTATTTAATTAATGAGGGAAAGAAAGTTCCTTCTTTATTTAAATATCTTTATAAAAATGGCTAAAGTTGTTAGATTGCTATGATTATAAATTAATATTTGAATCTAATTACTGATTATATTTCAATCTTGTAGCACATCATGTTTGTACTTCCTCTTAAAGTTCATTTAATCATCAGTAATTTTTGTCTAAGCATTATTAATAGCAAGTTATTCTGGGGGAAAATATGAATGTAAATTATTATTATTTACTGAAATTATATAAATTCAGCTGTTTTAATGTCAATGAGTTTATTTTCATTTCTTTTTGTTTGTGTGATTTTTTCAACAAATGAAATTTGTTTATGAAATTGATTTTTAATTCTGAAAAAAAAATAATGTTTTAAAATGTAGAAAAGGAAAACAAAGGTAACAAAAAAAAAATCATGATATGGGCATAGCCAATCTTTGTCAGTTGCTTGGTTTTACTGAATTCTGAAATATGTTTTAGGATGTACTAGATGAATAGATATATTTTTGCTTGTTTGAGGATTAGAAAAAAGGGAATTAGAAAATTCCAAAAGTTAGAAAAAGATATATATATATATTCAGAATATTAAGTAATCATGATTTCCTTTTACATTAAAGAAAAAAAAGTATATATATGTGTAGACAAACATTTCATTACAAAAGAACTTTTGTTCGGTATATATGCCTTTAAAAAAGTTATAGAAGGTATATAAAGTAGTTAAATCTCGATGTGTATAATTAAAATTAATCACAAAATTTAAGCAAGATATTATGTGATAATTTGACTTTACATAATCAAATTATGTTTCTTCATTGCTATTTGTAATTTTACTATTTATAATTCAGAAAAATGAAATAGTATATAAAGTCTTACTGAATATTGAACAGAAATGAAATGATTGAAATATATCCGATTGTTTCATTGTTTAAAAGGTCGGAAACTTTAAAATGATACCATTTTTTTTCACCTTATCAAATTAATGAAATATTGTTTTAAATGATTTATAAATGTATAAATGTTTGATAATAGAAATTGGACTTACCTTTTTTTAACAGTGCGTATTTTGCATGTACTAATCTTTTTACACAAATTTCATTGTACGCACTTCATTGCATATCACTTGTAAATTTCTGACTATACAGCTGGACTGAGGCAGGCAAGTCTTAAAAAATATTATTAGCTTCACTGTCACATAAATAAATAAATTTTTAATGTATGAATTCTATGAAATGTTAAATATTAGGATTGCAGTATATTTCGGCACTGAATTATTAAAATCATCATTAATATTAATTACTTTTTAAGAATAATACATTATAAATTATTAGATTATTGCTGTTACTACTGATGCTTTTAATTTAAACTTTTATGTTGTATTTCTCCTTGTAAGTTCCGTAAAACAATTTTTGCTATGATATTTCTTCAAAGTTTGTTGTTTCTATATAATCTATCACAGTTATTAATACTTTTATTTGTAAATAAAGAATTATTAATTAATAATTAGGGTCGATTTTTCATGATTTTTTTAACTTTTTTTATCTACTAAGTTTATAAAGAAAAAATTTGTTGACATTAAAAAATTTGAAATCAAGATTTTGATGAATCTCCAAGTTTCAGGCTGAGCTCAGTTCAAATCCATCAGTTGATCATGTTTGTCTATCTGTGATCGTAATAACTAAAAAAACATTTTTTTTAATAAGCTTTGTACCAGATGAATGAAATTAAGTATGTGTTTATGTCAAATTGTAGATTTCTATCATATTTTGAAAGGAAAAAATCATTTGTTAGAAGTATATATGTTTTATCTGAAAGCAGGTGAGCACAACGACTACAAAGCATAAAATATTAAATGGATAAAAATTAGGATATAGTTTTAAAATATAATGTGTAGATTCTTATAAAATTTTGGCTAAATCTATTAACAGATTGACCATCTGTCAGTCTGTACATTTGCATTCTTGTAAATATGATAATCTAAAACATAATGCCTTAGATAAATGAAATTTGGTTCATGGTCTTGTTGCTAGTTTTGTATCCAAATTTAGTTTATGTTAGTTGGGGAAAAAAAGCATTCAAAATGACAACATGATTTTCTTCATTATATTTAGAACCATCTAATGCTTCAGAATTTAAGCTGTTTCAATCCACCCTAGTCCATTGCCACCTTATGTTTTACCACCAACAAAAGATTATACACTGGTGTGCAAAACTTAAGCAACAATGTAAATTTTAAGAAGATAGCCATGAAATTTCAGAAAAGGAGTTCTTGCGATCAGTACAATGAACACGTAATTCAAGAGAAAGATCATGCGTATGCAAATATCAGTATGCGTATGCGTACGCAAAACACGTGCGGAAGGCACGCGCAGCTCAATACTACAATAAAAGGAAGGACGGAGGCGCAATTAAAGACATTCGCTGCAAGTGCACGTGAATTAATTCGTGAAATATGGCTAGCAGAAATCACCTGGACGATTTGACACGTGGAAGAATGATCGGAAAGCTGGAGGAGGATCGTAGTGTGACCAGTGTAGCTGAAGAGTTCGGAATCAACAAAAGTGTCGTTTCGCGCGCTTGGAAAGCCTTCCAAACCACAGGTACAGCTGTGAGAAAGGTTGGTGGTGGCCGCCCCAGGAAAACAACTGCAGTGGATGACCGACATATCGTCCTGCAGGCGAAAAGAATCCGAAACCAGTCAGCAAGCGCCATTGCTCAGCAACTGTGTGCAGCAACGGGGCAACAAGTGTCGCGTTTTACTGTGTCCAGACGATTTCACAAAGGTGGCCTATTCGCCCGCCGTCCTGAACGCTGCATCCCTTTGACAGTTTCCCACCGGCGGCACCGTTTAGAGTGGTGCAGGGAGCACAAAAACTGGACATCTCATCAATGGAGTCGTGTCCTCTTTACAGATGAGAGTCGTTTTAGTGCCACAAGCGATTCCCAACGCCAGTTGATTTGGAGAGAGGTCGGGACACGGTTTCATCCCAGTAACATCACGGAAAGAGACCGTTTCGGTGATCCTGGAGTTGTCGTCTGGGGAGACATTATGATGAACGGGCGGACTGAGCTCCACGTTTTCCACAGAGGTTCTGTAACTGGAGATCGCTATTGTCAGGAGGTGATCCTTCCCCATGTGCGTGTGTTCCGAGGTGCCATTGGATCAGACTTCGTTTTTATGGATGACAATGCACGGCCACACAGGGCTCATGCTATTGAGGAGCTCCTGGAAAGTGAAGATATCACTCGGATGGATTGGCCAGCGTGCTCCCCTGATTTAAATCCGATAGAACGTGTGTGGGATGCTTTGGGGAGACACCTTCCCGTACGATTACATCCTCCTGGGAACACCCGACAACTTAAACAGATGCTGATTGAGGAATGGGCACTCTTACCTCAAGAACTGTTGGACAATCTGGTGCTGAGTATGGGGAAACGCTGCGAAGCAACCATTGCAGTAAGGGGAGGGTATATCCCATACTAAGGAACATCTGCTTGCTGTTCTTCCTCTTGGACAGACAATCATGTGTAACGATACTATGAGTTCAATAAAGCCTTTTTTGATTGATTCCATACTGTATGCATTGTATTCATTTCTGCACAACTATGCTTTCGTCATTCTTTCGGAACAAAATGCTGTATCTCATTTCTGAATTTCATGTCTCTCAGATGATTTCTCGTGAAGTTATGGCAAAAAACATACCTGTTGCTTAAGTTTTGCACACCAGTGTACAATTACCTGCCAAAATTAAAGATGGACAATCAAGACCTTACTTACAAGAAGCATCCTAAATACCTAGGATTTATTTTCGATCAATAATGGACAATTCGTAGTATAAGCACATCGAACAAATTGTCTCAAATTGCGGAAAAATATTAAATATTCTTAAAAGCATTGCGGGCAAAGACTGGGGAGCCGACGCTGTTACTCTAAGAAATACATATATGACATTTATTGGGCCCATCTTGGTGTATGGTTTTCCAGTCTATTCTTGCGCCTTAGATACCAACTTGTATAAATTGGAAAGAGTTCAACTCAGCACTGCTAGAATTATAATTGGGCTGAGACGTAGTTGCCCCAGATAAATTGTTCTCTATGAGGCTAATTTGCAACCTCTCCAAACTTGAAGAAAGGCCAACCTTACCAACTATTTTTTTAAACTTTCTAGTTATAGTCAGTACAATAAAACCTCCCTTTACCTAAATAACTGGTGTTCAAATCAAAGACTTAAGAAAAGCAGTCCCTTCAGTCATGTCAAACTTATGCGTTGCCTTATGCTGATATTGAGCCACACTCCTTAAAATCTTGTTTGAGTCCCTTAGAGGGATTCCCCAGAGTCCATTTTCACCTTGACCTTTCTATCCAGGTCACCAAAAGAGACTTGATTCCAGATCATCTTAGATTGTCTTGGAGATCATCAATGAGATCTCCGATAATGCCTTAAAAACCTTTACGGACGGCAGTAGACTGGATAACCACGCTGGTAGTAGCATCTACATTGAGAAGCCAAGGGATAAATTGTCTCTCTGCCTTCAAAATCTTGATTTCTCATTTGTCTTCAAGAGCTAATTAATCGCAACTGAACACGGCCTTGAAGCTATTCTCAATGAAAATGACTTCGGAGACCTCTGGATCCTTTCGGATAGTCGCAGCTCCCTTCAACACCTCCACAATAAAACAATTATTTCTATCCTTCTCAAACTCAGGCTTATTTCAGATTCCCATGACGTTCTTTTTCAATGGATCTCTTCATACGTTGAAATTTACGACAATGAGCGTGCAGATAGCTTGGTCAAAGAGGGCTGCAACCACTCTAATTCTTTCTCTTTAGCCCTTACCTTTTTAGAACATCAATTCATAGTTAATGCTGAACTTTCAAGGGAGTGGAAGATCCCTCCTGGCTATCTTTGGTATACAGGCAAAGAGCCGGGCTCTTTGTTTGCTCTCGATTGTGAAAGAGCCCGTCGAACGACAATATCCAGATTGGCAAGCGGTCACACTAAAAGTCTCTCGTTTTTAGAGTGCAGAAAGACCTTTACGGTCTGCTCTAAATGCCAAGCTCAGGAAGTCACTGCGGAACACATCCTGGACTGTTTGGGACTTTTCAGAGAGAATATATATCCCCCCCCCCCGCGCGCTTCTGGTCCTCGATTTTCTCTGGGTCAAAGGTCTAATGGATCTTGTCTGACGATTTGCTCAAAGTCCAGAATTTTTATGCTTGAGGGAGGGAGATAACATTTTTATTAAGAAACATGCGAGAAAGTTCAGGGAGACCATTATATGCATATTAAGAAAAATCATATATATTTTCAAAATTAAAAATTAAACTTAACTAAATCATTAAAATATTGATTAAATTAAAAATTTGTTGAAATATAAAATCATATTTACCATTTATTAAAAGAGAAGGCTCTTAATGTATACTGCTTGGAGCTTCAAAATGATTAAATCCACCAATGTTGTATATAGAATATATTACTTTTCATATAAAGTACTATATTGTAATATATCCTGCCTCTCAGTAGATGATTAAAAGAAGTAAAAAGTAGTTGCAAAAATGATAATAAAAAGGAATTTTTTTTTTAAATTTTGCTAAAGCATTTAAAAAATAAACTATCAACTTCATTTGCAATGAAATTTCTTTTAATCTATTTTATGATTTTTTTTCTAGGTCTTGATCTGAGCTTCTTTTTTCCCCCCCTCTTTTTATAGATTCAAAAATCTAAGAAAAGAATAGATTCAGTTTCTTTAAGAAGTTATTACATTATTCTTTTTTAAGTAGAATGAGATATTTTCAATATTTTTTACTTAATTACAGGTGGTGTAATTTTGTGAGGAAATCTCATTGAATTTTGTAGAGTTTTTCATTATTAGGAATTAATTCAGTTCATAAACATAATGGAACATTCATTTTATTGTTGGAAAATATGATGGTGTAGTTTAACATTATCAAAATTGTCATAAAGTGGCATATTTTCTCTCTTATTCTTTAAAATTTATTATATATCTTTCTTTATCGAATAATTTTTTCTGAATATATTCATGTGTTAATTTGTTTATTCTAATTACTACATCATTTATAGGAATATTAATATATTTTATTGTATAAATGCAAAGGCATATTGGATATCTTACTTTTTCTGTCGAGTTGGAGGGATGAAGTACCAAATATGTTTGCTTTAATTGATGAATTTTGTGGTCAAATATGTTTGATCATTTCTAATGAATTAAATCATTGTAAAGACAATTTCAGTTGGAAATGTCTCCTGTCATTTGGAAAAACATGATTAGATTGAATGGACGTGATTAATTTTTAGTATGATATTAGTTTTTCCTTGCTCAGTTAATCAAGAAATGGCATTATATTCATACAGGTGTGTGACTGATTTTCAATGTTTTCTAAACCAGCTCACTCCTTCAATCATTAGTTCTGCACTGCACTTTTTGTGGTGAATTGTGCAATCTACAATTGCTAAGAAACTTCTTACAATTCATTAATTTTCAAAAAAAAAAAAAAAAAAATGCAGCTAATCAGAATATTTATAAAGTGTATGCATATATTTATCTATTAAACACTTATGCTCTTATTTATAAAACCGAATTTCTTGTCATATAATTTGGCTGAAATATGCTTTCAAAATATTAAATAGTGAAATTAATATGCTCTTAAGGCTTCTTTATCTTTGAATTTTTTATATACTTATTTTAGATAAATTCAATTCATTGTGAGTGCAGATTAATCAGTTCATAAATCTTTTATCAAATTAAAATTTTTCGGATTTCTTTTAATCTTTCAAATTTTATTTTTAGCTCTCATGAAGATGTAAATGATTTGTACAAGACAATAATTCAAGAATTTTCGTAAGTTTTCTTTTTGTGTTTGTATATTTTTTAGCAATAATATATCTGTTGTTAATTCTAATCATTTAGCTATTTAATGTTTTATCAATATATTATTCTTCAATTCTATATTTCAAAAAATGAAACATAAAAAAGTTTGTTAGACTACTTGATTTTTTTTTTGAGTATCTTGAATGATTTACTTCCCCCCCCCCTGCTTTTCATATATATGAATTTTTCAATTAATTTATCAATAACAGAGGTTTAATTAGTGGGGTGTATTTTAATGCTGAAAATTAAAGGAAAAAAAACTTAACTATTTGCAAATGAAAACACTAAAAACCATGCTTGACAAATCTTTATTTTTTTCTAGTTCCTTTGATAATTGCCAAGACTTTTTGGTTGTGGATCTATTAAAATATTGGATATGTACAAGAAGTTTGCATACTTGTACTTATATAAGTAGAAATACCTATCAAGCTGAGAGTTTTAATAAATAATACATAAATGGAATTGACTTGCATTATATGAGCACATGCAACAGCATATTTGCTGGATTGACACATACTGATAAAAAAAAAGGTATAGAATAACAAGTACCATCTTTCAGAATATCAAGTTTATGAATCACATGCATTTTATTATTAGTAGAGATAATTATTCATGTGCTCAGTTTTTTCCATGAAAAAAAAATTTTAAATAAAAAATGTTTTAGATTTTTTTTTTTTTTTTTGCTTTAAAGTTATTTTAAAAATCTTAGAATATTTAATTTTTTTTAAAGTAATTGTGGAATTCTGGTTGGAAAATGTAAATCGAAAATCTAATTTTGAAATCAGTTTACATTTAAGAAATGTTACCATTATGAAACTAATCTAGACATAAATATCATTGAGGCTTTTATCTTTTTTTTTTTTTTTTTTGAATGGATGCTTTTTAAAACATTTTGAAAAATAGTAATTGTTGTCAAAATAAGAATAATTGTGTCATTCAGTAATCATTTCAGTACCAATGAATTTCAAGCAGTTGCTATTTATGCTCTTGATTAAATTTTGGGAGGAATGGAGAGAAGCTATTTCTATTGTTTCTGTTGGTGGTCTTGAATTCTTAAATAATTCAAATGATTTCTTCAATCATATGCACCGCAGAGTTTTTGTTGTTGTTGTTGTTGTTTTAGAATTTTAAATATAAGAAAAGTGGGTTATGTAACCAAGTATCTCATCTCTACCTCTGGTGTTTCACTTACTTCACTTAATTTTTGCAACAATTTCTCAGTACACATTCTGGGAATGTTCACTCATACAACTGTGAAAAAATAAAGTTTTTTTTCTTCAAACTTTAATGTTACAATAACTATTTCCGCTGCAATAATATAAATGTTTCACTTTATTTCTTTCAATAAAGAAATTATTGACCTAAATTTTTTGCTATACTCAAATCATATCAATTGGACTCCTTCAAATTGTAGATTCATTGTATTAACAACTATGTGTGTACACGATAGACACTAAATATATAGTGTCTGCACAACAGACACTGGATGCTCCAACATGGACATATCTTCAAAAATAACTGCTTAAGGAATTTTTCCTTCAAACTAGACTCAATGTCCGCAAAGCTTTTTGTAATAAATCTCTACTAATAATAAAGATGATTATGCATGTGTGTTTTAGCATTGTGCAAACCAGATTGTTTAACCTGCCACTATGAAATTTCACATAATTATATCTTGGAAGGGCAGAAATGTGGATTTCTAAGCGATTTTTTTTAGTATCGTTAGAATTTTAATTAATTAAATGCAGCTGAATTTTGGCGTTTTTCCATGATAACTTGGGAAATATTATTTATTGCACAGAAATGAGTTTTATACATTTTAAAACTTAAAAATTTGTCTTTTTAATGATACTAATTTAAAAGTCAGGAATCCTGTTTAATATCTTTGTAGGTTACGAGGCAAATAAAAGAAAGTTAAATTACAATACTGTGAAATTCAGAAAATGGATATACCAGACATTTGCATTCTTAATAGTACTGTGATGTCATGGGACTTGCCTCTATTAGAAAATTTCATATGCACAATGAACAAAACATGTGTAAAACAATTAAAATAATGCAACTAAAATGTCTGATTATTTTACGGTATCGGGGACACGAAGGCTATATCTAAATGATTTGATTAAAATTTAATCGAATCAATATCTCTGACGAATCAGCTGATCTCCGAAATCGAGTAGTGTAAAATAAATTCCCTAGAGTTTTGAGTGTACAGTAGAGGATTTATTTAAGTCAACACACCACATAGACGTTTATTTTAAACATTTCAGTCCAATGAAAACAAAAACAAAACAAAACAAAAAACACTAAAATTCGAAAAAAATTTTGAATTTGGAAATAATTCATTTGTTTGAAATATGGGTAGTGAGGGATTAACTTCTTTGTAAATTTATCAAGTCCCTTGCTTTGTTAGCCGTGTGGAAATATATATACAGGGTGATGCCGAATTCGACCGACAAATTCAGAGGGGTGTACTAGGCACCAAGAAGATAAAGAATCCACATACAACATGGGGTCCTAAATGACGTTTAATTAGTGAAAGTCGCAAAAATATAGAGGCGGAGAACTGTTGGAAACTGTAAAAAATTAATGAAAAAATAACATATAAGAAATACATATAAGAAAAAAAACCATCTTTAAAGAATTTTTAAAATTCATGAAAAGTAGATGCTACTTGTATTAATGCATAATTCAAATTTTTTATTCTTTTTAACTTTTCAACTATCATTCAGTAGTACATCTAGATGAAAATTAAACTTGAATCCTGCTAACAACGTTCCTAGATTTTCATTACAGAAGATAATCAGATGGGGAAATAATAAATTTCTATATCAGTAGGCTTTTATTTGTTACTAGCCGCCTTTGGCGACCAGCCGGTTCGCCAATCTTAATGCTCGTTAAAATTTTAATAATTAAATATTTTATGTAATTCCTACTTTAATAGCTTCTTCATTAAAATATTTCAAAAATTCAAATTTTGATAGTCATATAATTCACTCATAATATTACAAAGGCCTTCAGTCATAATATAATATGTATCTCTTTAATTTGCTGTAAGCTCTCGTAGAATTTATGCTTTAAATTAAAGTGGAAATGATTAATATGCAATTAATATAGTAATATTTTTTACTGAAACAAAGCATTTTTTTAGTAATATGATTACTGAAAAAACAGTCACTGAGCTTTTAAACCTTATAGGCACTAAAGAATATATTTCTTAATTTATGTAATATCTCAAAAATTTGTCAACAAAATTTTCTCAGATCATCATGAGCAGATCGATTAATTAACAATTTTTGATTTTAAATGCATCAAACATTAAGAAAATAAACAGAATCGTTTAAAATAATCGGTCGAAAATAGGTTTAAAAAACTACTTAAAAAAACTATAAGCATATACAAAAAATATATGACTAACATAAATACAATTTAATTAAAAATGCATAAAACTAACCTAAAAATAATTAAATCAAGTCCGCATCCGTTGAAAATAGTTATCAACAATCAGAACACAATGCGCATGCTTGAATTTTCAACTCCAGTTATGGTAACGCAAATGCATGAATTTTCTTCACCAGTTAAGGTAGAAATTTTTAATTTCCTTTATTCTGTTTTATTTTAATTCAAAAGTACTTCAGAATGAATCTGAAAAATCGATTAATTAACAATGTTTAATTTTAAACGCATCAAATTTTAAGAAAATAAACAGAATCCTTTGAAATAATCGGCCGAAAATTTCTTAAGCCTATCCTCTTTAGCGTGGGAAAAAAGAAACTGAGGCTTTACTCATTTGGCGGTGGGGAAATGAAGATTTTTTTGGTGCGAATGTTAGTTTTAATTAATAATTAAAATTCTAATTAAAAATTCAAAAAAGGGACCCCAGGTGCACATTCCCGACCTCCAAGGTATGCATGTGTCAAATTTGGTAACTGTAGGTCGAACGGTCTGGCCTGTAGAGCGCCAACACACACACACATTGAGCTTTATATAAGTATAGATATACTCTGTTTGTAGTATATTTCATATACAAAATGAAAAGTATAACCTGCAAGTAATTTATCCCTATCAGACCATAAATTGAAAAATAATGTAACAATATTAAAAACGAATCCGTAAAGGAAACCAGCAAGGTTTAAATTTGTGATAGTGCATTGCTATTTTGTAAATTAATGTTTTGAAGTTGATTTGAGCATGCCACATAATGAAAGTATAACATCTACTTAGGGCTTCTTCTATTTGATGCATTTCAAGATTATTCCTTTAACAATTACTCTCTCTTTATAAGTGACCATGATAGAGCACCATATGCTTTTGTTTTCGAACTTTTCAATTAAACAATTGAATCTAGAAGAAATATGGGCAAAACTGATGAAACCCATAGCTGAAGTCGTTACATTTCAGTAAAGTAACAAATTTATGGATTAAATGCTAATGATTTAAAATATAAAAGGAATTTTTATTATTGCAGCTAGGGTACATTATATATATATATATATATATATATATATGAGAATAATTCAGATAGATTCAAATTTTATTCAGAAGCATTTCAATTTCACCATTCTCATACTTGTAGAGAGCTTTAAAAATGCTGGAATATTGTCCAGAACTGATTTTTATTCATAATACAATCAGCTGTTAAAAGTCCATTGATTAATAGTTTTTTGATCGGTACGGTTATTTCCCTTCCACAAATGTCATACAATCATCACCAGCGATTTGAAAAAGCATATTAATAGTACCAGCTCTTTTAGAATATGATAGTGTGCTATATCTCCATGATACTATTCCATATTCTGAATGTAGGTCCATATTGTGATGATATCACAATAATGTTATTTGGCATTTTGTACTAATAAAGTGGTCTTTTTTACCCCCCCCCCCCCATCATACTCGACTTCAAAAAATGGCATTAATGTTATTACGTTTCGCCTCCATGGTGTCCTCTAAGGCTGGTGCCCGGGCCATGTATACCCCATTTCCCCCCTGTTTGTTCGCTACTTCCGATCCGGGCCAAGTATTTGTGTTATTATACATATTAGTATATATATCCAAGTATTATTCTTTTTCCTTTAAAAATCTGAATAAAATTTGCTATTGAAGCAGTTTTTTTGTGATAAATATAGAGCATTTTAAAATTAGTAAATTTATTAATTTTTTTATTATTTTTTTTCACTTAGAGGTACCCTATTGCCGTAATTCAATGTAAAATTTTATTAATTATTTTACATTTTCATTAATAATGTTAAGTTATTTTGCTCTGTATTATTATATATTCAGCGAGTGTTATAAAATATTATTTTATAATTAAAATATGATGCTTTTTATTTAATATATTGATGATTTTTAGTTCCTCTGAAAATCAAGCAAAAAAATCTATGTCAAAAATGTGATTACGGTACACTCCCGAGTATCCGGTTGCAGCTATCTGGCTACCGTACTATCAACCCTAGTTTTCTTTTACCGTAATTAGATAAAGATGGCAAGGCGTTGCAGATGCAGTCATCTATTAAGGACTTTTTCAAAAACTAAAAACTGTCAATTTTGACACTTATTTTAGGGTTACCTTTTCATATCCGTGTAATCATTTATCAAACAAAAATCAGTCAAAAATTGAGTCAATTTTCTTAAGAATGTGGCCTACGATTTATTTTAATGTTTTGTTTATGTTTCCTGCATTTAATTTAGGCAATACAGAATTTATATTAAAATGTGAGTAGTTTATATCCTTTAACTTATTTTTTCTGTAGCAAATTTTAAAAATGTGCAATGCATTATATAAAAATGTATAAACTACCAGTCAGAGCCTTCTATTTTAACTCGACACGTTACCGGCAACTGCCTTTATGATTCAACGGGCCGCGGCTGCGTTCACATTCTACGTGGTTTGAGATAAATGGAGAGCTTAGTACGCAATAAGAAGTCAGAAAATATGAATTATAGCAGTAAGTTCTGGTATAAAAAATTCGTCTTCTAGTATTGGTAGGCAAAGAAATGAGAATAGAACTTCTTCCTATCCGACTCTTTTGTTATCCGACGTGCCCTTCCCCCGCATTTGGCTGAATACTCGGAAGTGAATTGTATATGAACTATCTAGTTAATAATTTAAATTTAATGAGACTACTTTTATTTATTCCATTTTCACTAATTATTATTTATCTGCCCTTAGTGTTATTAGAAAATCAGATGGTTTAATCACTGGTACAAATGAAGTTTTAAGGAACCTTGAAAAGGAAAAATTAAATGCTGTATTCATGTTGAAAGGCAAAGTCAATCCTTCAATTAAAAATAGCATTTGTCATCTATGCCGTGAAATTGGCATATGTTACATTTGGCTGGAAGAAAAAGACAAGCATATACTTGGTCCAGAATTTCCCAAATCTATTATGTATGGCATTAAGGTAAAATGGTTTCTTTTCTTAAAGAATATTAGTTAATAAACAAACTGTTTATTTTCTCCAAAAAATGTGATATAAAATTTAAAATTTTATGAAAGTTTTTTTAATTAAAAATTAGTTTAATTTGTTAATTTTTTTATTTCTTTTAGTCAATTAGGATTTCAGAAATCCAGAGTTCTATGAACTAATGCAGGCACTTTTACATTTCTAAATAGATATTTGATTTTTAACAGAATATTAATTTCCATCATAAGTTCATTATAATCATGTTCGAAATCAAATAAATTGATTGATTTTATATATTTTGATTTTTTTTAACTCAAAGTATTTTTAGACTGTTATAAGAATTATACAATAATTTAAACATTATGGTTTCGTATTTCTTTGTAGACATTATTATTTTCTCGTGTACGAAGTTGTCAGAATTAGTTCCCTTTCCAAACTCCAGATGGCAACGCATTCAAGGTTGTCTTGAAAGTTATGCAGGAAAGATATCTTGTTTTGCTCAGCAGTCAGATGACACGTTAACCAGAAGTGTGAACGATGAATAGCTCTCGAAGAAAAGCAGAGCAAATTTATTTTAACGATCACGCGGAAATCCAGCGAATTTCTCGTGAAATTAGTAGTTTATGAAGAAAATAATTTTTTATTGTCTTTAAGAAATGTTCATAACCGTGATATGGAATTGCTTATCGAAAAATTGGATGAAAATAAGTGTGGCTCGATGTGAATGAGTGTATATGATAAGATAAATCAAGAAAACTGTTTTCTAATTTTTTCTTGCGTAGAATCTCTCTCTCTCTCTCTTTTTTTTTTTTTTTTTTGCAAAAGGAGCACAAAGTATGTGCTCACGAACAGTTCAGAACTACTTCATTAGGAAAATTTCCCCTATATTCGACAGAAGTATCGAGAAAGTATTGTAATCGTCAAAAAACTCGAACTCGAGATTGGGCGAATTTTAGACCTCTCAGAATTCGAAAAATGCATTTTAATAAATGTCTGTCTGTCTGTGATAAAGATAAATGAAAAACGCTTCTGTCTCGATAGATGGAATTTGTTATTCGGTTTTTACACCAAATTTATAGATTTCTGTCAATTTTGAGTAAAGAAACGTCTGTCTGTCCAACTCTTCGAATGTAACTTAACACGATAATTACAAAACGAAGAGAGTTAGATGGATCAAATTCGGTATACAGATTTAATATCTGTAATGTAGACACGTGAAATTTTGAGGCAAATCCGAGAAGAAATTGACAGTCAATTGGTCTGTGCTTTCAGAAACATGTAAACGCGGTAACTCAAAAACGTCGTGACTTAAATATATTAAATTTAGTATGTGATTTTGTGACTATTCAACAAAAGTTTGTGTTTTTCTGCAACTGACTGAAAGCGAAATTTGACTAGTTCTGTGTCAAATTTCGGTTTCAGTCAGTTGGAGAAAAACATTAATTCGATTTCCAGGTACTTTTAAGCGTGTATCAAAGATTAATCACCAAAAACTCGCCAAGGAGTGCACGATAGACTAAAAAAATGATAAATTCACGCCAGATATTAATGTTTCGTAACTATTGGACGTCAGTGCCATGCAAAACATTCTCTGGGATAACACCTTTATTAGAGAATGTGCGAGAAAGTTTTGGGGTGACCATTTCACATGAAATGGTTCTTACAAGAAATCGAATTATTTTTCAAACTAGTAGCTATGCCTGTTTAGACAGGGTATTTTGCTGTTAATAATATTTTGACTATGATTGTCACAGATTAACTAGCAAAACTTGTAGAAAATTGTATACACGTTGGTAGACTGTTTAAGAATTTTTATAAAAGATATATTTGTTGCACTTTAGATGTAAATATGTAGTTCCGTTAAAAGTTTTGTTTCTTATCAGTGGGATCTTCTTTGTTCATTATATTGACGAACACTCAAATCAGAACTAATCATTAAGATTGGTTTGAAGCAATTAGCGATTCAGTAAAAGAAAAAAAAATGCAATACCAATCACAAAATAAAAATAATGCTGAACGAAAATATTATCAATAACCTCCAAATGAAGAGAGAATGTTATACATTAACATAAATGTAAAATAATAAAAATTTTATTCGAAAAATAAAGAAATGTAAATAAAATGGGAAATTTACAATCCCGAACATTTTTATTCATGCTTAGTTTTATACACACTCGTTAATTCAATCAATTTAAACATATGAATAAACCTGTCTCATCTATTTGACGTCAAAACAGAAGCGATGCAAACCAAGCGAACGGGGAGATTTTTTACTGCACGCAGCATTACAGATGATGATGGGCGAATATATATTCTGATTAAGTTGCAATTTTTTCCTAGCAGCTATTTAATTAAAAAACAAATTGTAAATTTTCATTGAATTGAAAAACTTAATCTTTTAAAAAAATACTTTCATTGTTTAAAATTAATGTCAATACTGTCTCTAAAATTCTAGTTTTGCTTTCTTATTGAATTATTTATTCAACATTTCTGTAAATCATTAAAGATGCTTTCTTTATTTTTTTCATTAATTCATCACTACCAGTAGAAATTACTGTAAGTTGCATTAGTTTATTACTATAAGTAAAAATAATTCATAAAAAACATTTTTGTGTTGATTTCTGGTCTGTTTTGTCCATTTTGCAGTTTTCAATAGTCATTTAAAGAAAGCTCGCAATTACAAGAATTTGCTTTTTTTTTTTTGTTGGAAAATATTAACTTATAAAATTTTGTTTTTCAGCTCGCAAAGCACTAAAATGAGTCCTAATGTTCGCATGAATACTACATCTAATTATTTTTTTTTCCGCAATGGAAACGGTTAATAGTATTTATCAATTCTTTTGAATTCAGCCTTAACAAATAACTCAACAATTCGCGGAAATTGGATTAGTATTTTAGAAATAATCAGAAAGGCTTTAGTTGGGCATTGTGGTCTTAATAATGTTAGGTAATTGATAACATTTATTTTTATTATATTTTAAAAATAAATGAAAATCATTTCTTTTTTTTTAATAAACTTACATAATTACAAATTTTTTTAGAAGAGTTGACACTTTAAATGTATTATTAGTAAAGTGTATTTATGTAAACTATTATAAAAATCTTGTAGAATTATCTTAACTTTGTCAAATTTTCTTTTAGTCTTTGCTGTAATAATTTTTTGGGGCTTTCTATTTCTTGCAGATGCTACAATCAATCTATAATGCTTATGATATGTATTGTTCTCATCATGGCCAGTAGCTAATTTCAAAATCACTGAGGAATACATGCTTTCAATTGAAAACATATTTTAAAAGACATTAAAAAAATACATCATATGTTATTATTTTAGACCAATCGATGGTCCATTTTTGAGAACACTGTCTAGTGATTGGCAGATTTTTCTCAACATGGTATTTAAAATGGGTCTAAACTTCGCCAGAACTGTGGTATTAAAAGCTTTATAACTCAATAAGTTTACAAACAGGTCTGTTTTTTTTTAATGTTATATGTCAAAGATATTTTACTATTATTATTATTAAAATACTTACTATTAGTATTAAAAATGATTTAAAGAACCAGGGGACTGTATAAAAATTTAGACCATAATTTTTTAGCGGTACATTTATTGATTTAAATAATGTAAATCATTTAAATTGAGCAATTTTTCCGATTAGAAATATATATTCATTTCTAATGGTTCTGAAATTAGCTGCAGGACCACAATTAAAATTGATGCCATGTATATTGCCAATGCTATTTGTTTGTAATGAGTCGTTTAATTTTATTTTTATTTCATTCTAGGATGAACCTTCAGCTGCTCTGGAAAATTTACAGAAGCTTCTTCTAAAACTTTCCACAAAAAGAAAGTTAAAAAGTAGTAAAAAAGATGCTGCTTCATTCATTGATATTTCTTCTAATGAAACGGAACTTTCATCCACTGAACGAACAACAAACCAAGAAGTTTTGAATACTTCTACATTTTATCATATACATGAAGGTCATGTTTCAAAGAAATCAAATCAAGAGGTAACTGGATTTTTATCCCTAAATAAATTTTCCAGTGACGAAAAGGAAACAGACTTCCTCGATTATGATTCGGTTGCTTGTTCTGGACTTTTGTCTATAAAATAAGAACTTTTTCATTGTAGTGTTATTACTTTTTATATATTGTACAGAAATAAAACATTTCTAATAGTTTTAATGAGCATACATTATTATCATTTCCTGCAAGTGAACTGTGTTGTAATTGTTGTATAAGTAGCATTGTTCTTAATTTGGAAGATTTAATTCTTTATTAAATTTTCACAAATCAAATATAATCTTTATTCAAAAATAAATAATAAAAGAGAAATCTAAACTTAACTGTATCTATTATCTGTTTTTCAACATATATAGCATGAGATA
>JAPMOR010125664.1:644839-675782 GCA_026543865.1 Argiope aurantia
ATGACCATTCGGCCATGGAGATTCGACAGTCTTTCTTCAATGCGGCATTGCTCCCTCCTTAGAAGAACAGCGTCTCGATGTTATGACATTTCATTGTGTGGTTCTAGCTCTCGATCGAGTCACAGGGCTAGTATAAGATGTCGTGTCTTCACAGTGAATAGTCTCTTGAGAAATGTCTCTTTCCGGAACCTCCATTATTTTATAACTGTTGGTCGTCTTGTTCTTCTGGGTCATGGTATGGTTTCATGCGTAAAACGTGGGAAACTTCTTTCGGTTTCCGCCTTCTAGAATTAGGATCGAAATCGGCTACTTCATAGGTGACGTCAGACAACCGCCTCAAGACTTGATAAGGGCCGAAGTACCTCTTGAGTAGCTTCTCAGAAAGCCCCTTTTTACGAACTGGAATAAAAATCCACACCAAATCCCCTGGTTCGTAAGCCACCATCCGATGTTTGGAGTCATAATGCCGGCGATCTTTCTGCTGAGCCTCGAGAGTTTGTGCACGAGCTAATTGCCTCGATTCTTCTGCCTTATTGATCAGATGACTAACATAATCGTCTTCTTGGCTGAACTCGTTGGGGCAGAGAGGAAACATCGTATCCAAAGGCGTTTCAGCTTCTCGCCCATGTAGGAGGTAGAAGGGCGTAAAACCTGTCGTGTATTGCTTGGCAGTGTTGTAGGCGAATGTGACGAACGGCAATATATGGTCCCAGTTCTTCTGTTCGACATCAACATACATAGAAAGCATATCTGCTAGCGTTTTGTTGAATCGTTCTGTAAGACCATTTGTTTGCGGATGATAGGCTGTTGACATTCGATGAGTGATATTGCACAGTCGATTAATATCGGATACCAGCTTGGACTGGAAAATTTGCCCACGGTCTGTAATGATAACTCGTGGAGCTCCATGCTTCAGGATTATGTCCTCTAGTAGGAATTTGGCAATTTGTGTAGCTTCCGTCGTCGGTAATGCTCTGATGACTGCGTACCGTGTCAAATAATCAGTGCATACTACAATCCATTTGTTGCCGTCGTCAGATTTTTGAAATCGTCCTAGCAGGTCGATTCCGACGCGATGGAAAGGAGCGGTAGCTGGTGGAATAGGCACGAGATGACCTGGTAGCTTCTGAGGAATAGATTTTCTCCTTTGACATTCTCGGCAGTGCATCACATATCTTCGAACATTTCTGTACAAACCTGGCCAATGGAATCGCTTTCTTATTCTATCATAAGTCCTGGTGAATCCTAGATGTCCGGCGGTAGGGTCATCATGGAGAGATTCTAGAATACTGAACCGTAAATGCTTAGGGATCACTGGTAGAAATTTCTTTCCGGATGGATCAAAATTCTTCTAGTAGAAGTCTCCTTCGACTACTTCAAAGCTTCCCAGCCTGCTTGCTTCGGTACTTTGTTGGTCTCTTATTATTCTTGCCAATTCTGGATCTTTCATCTGTTCTTCCGAGATATTAGTGAATAAAGTGGCACCAATGGAGTCCCCGGACCATGAAGCATCGACTTTCAATGGGTTTCTGGACAGACTATCAGCATCTTTGTGTTTCCTTCCACTTTTGTACACCACTGATACGTCGTATTCTTGGAGTCGCAGCGCCCATCTAGCGAGTCTTTCAGAGGAATCCTTCAATCTTGTCAGCCAACACAGGGAATGATGGTCGGTGACGATCTTGAAAGCCTTTCTAAAGAGATATGGCCGAAACTTAGTTATAGCCCATATGGCCGCAAGACATTCTCTTTCAGTTGTGGAATAGTTTTTTTTCAGCCTTCGTCAGAGTCCGAGAGGCATAAGCTATTACTTTTTCCTTCCCATCTTGGATTTGGACTAATACTGCACCAATTCCGTATCCACTCGCGTCGGTGTGAAGTTCCTTTGCTGCAGTTTCGTCATAAAGGCCTAAGACAGGATCGGAGGTAAGATCTTTCTTCAAGGTATTAAAAGCTTCCACTTGTTCAGGTCCCCAACAGAATTTTGTGTCCCCCTTCAGTAACAACTGTAGAGGTTCGGCTTTATGGCAAAAATCCTTGATAAATCGGCGATAGTAAGAGCAAAATCCGAGAAAGCTTCTGATGTCATGGATATTCCTAGGAACGGGAAAGTCACTCACGGCCTTTATTTTTTCTGGGTCCGGTCGTACGCCATCACTGGATACTAGGTGTCCCAAGATCTTAATCTCTTGTGCTCCAAAGCAACATTTTTTTGGATTAAGGATAAGGCCGGCGTTCTGTATACACTGAAGGACGGTATTCAACCTCTGAAGATGTTCATCGAATGTTTCTGAGAACACCACAATGTCATCTAAATAGCAAAGGCACATTGTCCATTTTAAATGTCGCAAAAGATTATCGATCATCCTTTCAAAAGTTGCAGGAGCATTGCATAAGCCAAATGGCATCACTTTAAACTCGTATAATCCCTCAGTTGTAATAAAAGCCGTTTTCTCACGATCGGCTTCATCGACTTCTATTTGCCAGTAACCGGAGTAGAGATCCATAGACGAAAAATATTTTGCCCCCTTCAGGCAATCCAAGGTGTCGTCAATACGTGGCAATGGATACAAGTCTTTCTTGGTAATTTTGTTGAGTCGGCGATAATCAACACAAAAACGCCAGCTTCCATCTTTTTTACTGACCAAGACGACTGGAGATGACCATGGACTTTCTGATGGTTGAATGATGTTTTTCTCTAACATTTTGGTTACCTCCTCACTGATAATGCGGCGTTCGGATGGGGACACCCTGTAAGCTCTCTGACTAATAGGTAAGTGGTCGCCTGTGTTTATTCGGTGTTTAACATTGAGTTGGTTTCCGTTCTTAAACGTCCTTTCTTGATCGAAAATTTCTGAAAATCTCTGGAGTAGATGAAACATCCTTTCTTTTTGGTCGATCCTCAAATCCGGAGCTATCATCGTGGTATAATCGATGACACCCAACTTTGCCTTTGAAGTGGTCGTGGAATAAGGCGATCCCTCATCTATGGTATTTACGCAGTCTTCGTGTAAAGGTTCGGCATACCCGATGCTCATGCCTTTAGGGATGATCTGAGGTTCTTCTTGTCCATTGGCAACCCATAGTTCGGCTTTTCCATTAATGAGCGTAACTATAGTAGGCGGAATAGCAACTTCCTTGTTCAAGAGGAGCATCCTATTTCCCTCTACTATTACGTCGATAGCTCGAAGGTTCTTACGGCTTAAGACAGTAATCTTTCTGATAGAACGAGCAGGTACTGTATAGTCTTCTATCGTGAATAAACGGCTGGAGTCTGGAGTTTGGGATTCTCGAAGCACGTCTTGAAACAAGAGCTCCGAACGGCCACAATCTATAACAGCTTGAGAAGCGCCCCAAAAGTCCCAACCAAGGATGATATCGTGACTGCATTGCGGCAAAACAATAAATTCAAAAGCTTGAGGTCGGCCATTGATTTCGAGACGAAGCGTACATTTTCCCACTGGTCTTACGTAATTTCCATCGGCGACTTTTAAAAGAACATTGTTAGTTGTGGGAAACATAACTTTCTTCAATAGGCGACGATACTTCTCTGAGATTACAGAAAATGAGGCTCCAGAGTCCACAAGGGCAGGTACTGGCTTATTGTCGACGATTACTTCTATGTTGTTTCCGGTCATCTTTGCGGCACAATGTTGCGGCAGCGGAGGATTTTTGTCACTAGCGGCCTCACCCCCAAGGAAGGTCGCACCGCTTAGTTTTCCTCATTTCTGCGGCTAGGAGATTGACTGGATCCTCTATATGGCGACGGAGATCTATAGCGGTGTGTCGGCGATCGTCCTCGTGATGGGCTGGGCGACAAACCTCGGGCTGCTGGTCGGTTGTATTCGTCGGCATAACGTCCCTCATTCGACTGTGGACGGCCGAAATCTCCCCTATTAGCCCGATATGCCTCAAAAATAGTTTTGCGATCTCGGCAATATCGAACTACATGGCCAGGGCGTCCACAATGGAAACAGACGGGTCTTCTATCAGGGGTGCGCCAGACATCCGTCTTCCTCTGTGGTTGCTGTGCTACGGGCATAGGTCGTCTGGCAACGTCTGCATAGGTAGGTTGGCGTCTTGGTTTGACCTTTGTCCACTCTGGTGTTGTCTGTGACAAAGGAGCCAAAGCATTTTCCACTTCCTCTCGAACAATGGCTTCAATGCTTTTGTCCTGGACTTCGGGATCGACTACTGGAGACATAAGGCGCTGGACCTCCTCCCGCACTATTTGACGTATTAGTAATGCCAGATCCAGTTTTTTGTCAATTACAGCCATTGGTACGACATTTGGGAGCCTCTCAAATTTCCTACCACGGATCCTCTTTTGCTGTATTTCTTCGATTTTTCTACACCATTTTATAAAGTCCTCTGTAGTGGTTATTTCTTTCGTCAGTAGTGCCTGGTAAACATCTTCGGCGACTCCTTTCATCAGATGAGACACCTTCTCTTCTTCTGACATACCTGGTTTGACTTGAGGGCGTAATCCCAACACGCTTTGGATGTATGATTGCGTGCGTTCGCCAGGTTTTTGAGCTCTATACTTGAGCTCATCTTCTGCCTTCTTTACATAGTGCTGTGTTTCTCCAAATGCCTCTTTTAACATCGATTTGAAAACATCCCAGGAAGTTAATTTATCTTCATTATTTTCGTACCATTACTTCGCTGTGCCATCCAGGAAAAAAAACACATTTGCGAGGCAAGTCATGTCATCCCATCTGTTGAATTTTGACACTCTGTCGTATTCCTTCAACCATTTGTTTGGGTCTTGTCCCACGTCTCCTTTAAATACAGAAGGATTCCGGTATTGTGGCTGTGCTGACGTCAGGATGACCGATTTAGTCTCCGGTTCCACAGGCATTTTCCTTGTCTTTCTGAGTGGTGGGAAATAAAGTCCAAATTCTGGTTCAATGTCTTTAAGGCGATCGCTTCTTCGTAAATTCGTTTCCACCCTGACTGGAATCGCTACCCGGCGCCTCCACCAAAGAATGTCACGTAGATATTCTAGTGTTGGACTCAATGACGCACACAAGAGGTAGAGCTAAACCAATTTATTAACAGAACTCAGAACTGAGAATACAGTAACTGACAAATCCCCTGCTTTTATATAAGCAGAGAAAGTTCCAGAATACTCTTCTGAAGACAGTAAGAAAAGTCCAGAACACTTGTCTGGTAAACTAAAGAAATGTCCAGTATCTTCTGGAACATGAAATAAAGGAAAACATAAAATCAAGGAATTAAGTATTCACATATACCATTAATCTCAGTGTCTCTAGCGGGATTCGAACCCAGGTCTCTTGATCACAAGACCAGTGCCATGACCATTCGGCCATGGAGATTCGACAGTCTTTCTTCAATGCGGCAATATTTATAAAAGAAAGTTTTTGTTTTTCGGCGATGCTCAGATCTATGCACTTTTATAGCTATGAGATTTAGTACACAAATACTGGTAATAATGATTCATTGCATCGCGAAGCCCGAATTTTTAAATTCAATAAAGAATTTTCTGTAATGTTTGGTGCAAATTTTTTACGCATATTCCCTGCTTCTAATGATCATTGGAAAAAAATTCTTTGCATCGGCAAAAAGTGCAAACAGTTGTCGTTCTAAGGAAATTTATTTTAAACCTCTGCCATAATTTACTGAATTTTAAGAATTTTTTTAAAACTAGTCACTTTTTGAAAATTGAAACTAAAATTTTTGTGTCTGATATTCTATTTCCATTTGCTTTTTCATCTTTTATGTGATTATTTAAACATTCTCACTAATTTAAATCAAGAACGATTAAAACATTTTCATTGATCGATTTTCAATTAGTTATTTTCCTGATGAGTTCAAAGGTTTTTATTGTTGATTTGGTCAGTGAAAAGTCATAACATTCCCTTCAGATGAAGTTTGGTTTCCTCATTAATTTACCATGGTGCCAAATTAGGAAATTATGAATCATGAAAATATTTCTATATATAACACTTATGTGGACGCAAAATCAGGCCGAGTTAATTGATCGTCACTTGGCAACAGTTCGCACATTTGGATTGTTTGCATGCTTGCATTGACATAAAAACCTGAGACAACGCTATATTTTGGATTTGGATTATACGGAAAAATGAGATAAATCGAGAAGTTTTGATTAAAAATTGAAATCAATCAAAAACGATATTAAACAAATGAAAGTGTTGAAGCATCATTTATAAAAAAATGCAGTCGAAATGAAAAAAAAAAAAAAGGCATATACATTTTAATTTAAAGCACGTAATTTCAGAACTACAAGAATATTGTCAATTTTCTTCGCTACATTTAAACCATATATAACCATTCTAAATGCTTTATCATCATTGCTCAAGTTTAAAACAATATGATAAAAATAATATAGTATCTTTTTATTTTTCTGTATACGTAGTATACTAAAAGTATAGTAATCGTCAAACAAATTCTAGCTCGTGATTTTGACCAATCTCCACGTTTTAAACTTTCCTGAGTTGAAAAACACATTTTTAGAAAATGTCCATCTATCTGTCTGTGATAATGATGACTCGAAATCGATTTGAGTAAATGGTTGAAATTTAGCATACTGTCTTTACGCCAAATTTTCAGATTTCTATCAAATTTTGTGTAAAATTTGGTCAGAGGAAGTCCGGTTTTTCAAATATAAGTTAGCATGATAACTATATTAGGAAGGAAGCTAAGAGGTTAAGATTCGGTGCACAGATTTAACATCTATAGTGTAGACACTTATGAAATTTTGAGCCAAAACCAACAACAGTGACTACCTGTTGGTCTATACATTTAGAAATAAGTAAATGCGATTATTGAAAAACGCAATGACTTAAATATATCAAATTTGGTGTAGTTTTGTGTCAAACTTTTTTTTTCTTCTCAATCGGTTGAGAAAAACGCAAGTTCGATTTTTGGATATTATTACGCATGCCAGGGATTAATCGCCAAATATCTCTCCACTGATGACACAATAGATTCAGTGAAAATGCTACATTCACGCCAAAAATTAATATTTCATAACTTTTTACGTCAATGACATGTAAGGCGTTCTCTGGCATGGCAAGTTTATCAGAGAGTATGCGAGAAAGTTTGGGGAGACCACTCCCGCTGGTTTATTATTTAGATAAATGAAAACCTATATGGCGAGCAAGCGACACTAGCTGGGATCACGTAGTCACCCGAAAACAATCATTGCACGATCACCATGCGAATCACTGTATGAGTCTTTGGTTTTGCGAATGGCGGTGTATTTTCTGTAGACGGTTCAAGGTCACATTTTCTACCTCGTTATTAGTTGTCTGGTACCAGAAACGCGGCAGAAAATGTTACCTTGAACCCCCTACAGAAAACACACAGATTATAGTTTATAGAAAAAATGCATATGTGTGCGCAAAATCTCTCCAAATTTAATGATCACCGTTTGGCAACAGTTCGTAATTTTAAATCGCAAAAAGATTGGGTCAGCGTTTTTTTTTTTTTTCCAGTTAGATTGTTTGAGAAAAATGAGTTGAGCCGAGTTTCAGTTATAAATTGCAATTTAAAACAGGATGCATTAATATCTTCTTTATGAAATTTAGCTCCAAAAAGAAGTCTAAGTTAAGGAATTTACTTTATTATAGTCAAATTACAAAATAGCATTCCAAAGTTTAAAAAAAATAGTTGGTTTGCAATTTGGCAAAATATATTTTATACTTAGCATATCTCTCATGAGAAATACAGTAGAATGTTAATAATGAATTTGGGAGTTTTAAATATTGATATGAAATAATAAATTTCGGAATTCGTATAGTGGGAATTCAATCGATGTATTAAACCAGAAAATGCAGAATGAAGTAGAAATGTTTTGGTTTCACTGGAAAATGGAGAGCAATAAGGAACAAATGATCATTAATGACACAATCTGGAGGTGTAAGCTTTCAGAGGAAATTAAAATTTTTGACTGGAAATTCTGTTTTGAGTTTCACTAAAAAAACATATAAAATCATTTTTTACTTCGTTTTAATAGCTAGATTTTAAAGTTTTCTGATTTTCATTTTGCTAACATTCATCCCGTCATGGCGAACGATTTTCGGGTACTTCTAGTATTTAATATTTTAGTATAATATTTAATATAAACAGATGAGAATATTTATATTTTTGTATTATTATTTTTTTCTAGTTTATTGATAAAATGATTATAAACAAATTAGAATATTTAATTTTTAAAACCTAGAACATTAATAGAAAGTAAGTTTCTGTACTATGAAATTTTGTATGATTTCTTAGAAAGTATATGTAAACTTCAAAAAAGTCAGTTTTTATGTGTTTTTTTAAACCACAATGATTATAAGAAATTAAGACTAAAATTAAAAAATTGAACGATAAAATAGAGAGGGAAAAAAAATGTCGAATAAGCAGAGCCACATATCGCTTGGTGGTGACTTTTCCAGTCAAAGAATCATGTGATTTGAACTCCTTTTAATGCTGTACTCCTCGCCAGATATTTATATGCTTTACTTTTGGGTCATCTATTATCAATAAATACGGATACTTTGATTATTTTTTTTACATATATAAGTTTTTTTATCTGTTGGAGAAGTGTATACTGGTATTTAAAAACAAATCAATTAAATTCATATTCTCTAATAATATAGCCTATCAGCTTCGACTTAAAAAAAATACATCACATTATCTCTAATTTTTAATTTGAGATTCTTAGATTGGAAAGAAGCTTACATCAAAAAATAATTCCATGATAATATTTCATTAATGCTAGATGAAATCCTTAAGTCAAATGTAATTTTTAATAATTATTAAAGATTCTGACTTCCTTATATCGTTTTTATACAGGTGAAAACTACTGATTAATTTTATTGTTTGGAAGTTATGGCAGAGTGAAAAATTATTCTCAATTGAGGAAGAAGAGATAAAAATGGGAAAAAAACCCCCGAAATTTCTTTGTTTATTTCATTCTATTGATACTTTGATATTATTGTGGCAGATTTACATAATGTTTTATTAACTATTATGTACAATAAAGTGTTTTAAATATTACAATTGATATTACAATATTAAATATTACAATTAATATTGATATTACAAATAATATTTTTTTTTCTCTTTCTATAATGATGGAAGTACTTGGTATAGATTCAAAAACATTCCACCTTCTGAATAATTATGTGGTGGTATGATAAATTTAACCATGCCACTAATAATTAACTGCATTTTCTCATTTTGTAGAATCATTTAAACAATAATAAAGAAATAACGAATCTCCAAATAAACGAAATTGTTAATCGATTAATGAACGACACGAAAAATATTACCTTGTTCAAATTTTTTTCCTAGAACATTTGATTGTTATTTTCCGAGGAAGTGAAATTTTTTAAGAGGTGATGGATTTTTAATTTGATAAAATGAAAAATCTCTAAAACAATATATGAATTATTAATTGAATATAAAGAAATCGAATGTCTTCTGTTAAAAATACCTAAAATAAACTATTAAATACATGATTCATTATTATAGCAATATTAAAGTATTGGATGCAAGCAAAATGTTAGAAAACTCAACGAGCTCTTCATATAGGAGGCATCTTCACTACAATGAAATACTGAGAGAATTAGATGAAAACCGATTAAAAAGAGCTTTTGCTCAGTAAAAAGCCCAAGTTAACGGAATTTTAAAAAAATGATTCTAAAATTATAATTTTACTGCACAAAATTTAAAATATAATAATATATACTTATATTATCTATTGATATAAATATTTTATCGCATAAAAGGAATCTTTCGGTAAATAAATCAAGATAAAAGAAACTTCGACAAAGTGATATGTAGACAAACCTATGATATCTTGAGAAATTTTTTGTTTTATTTAGATTTCAAGTTAACGTATTCAAAATTCTTTAATTACTTAACGTAATGATTCATACTGTGGATTTTTAAAAAAAATAAAAAGCGGAATCAGGAGGTGAAATTAAAGATTTGTTCAGGAATTGTTATAATTACGACTAAACTGAATGAGATAATGTGATAATAATAGTGTCAAATAACATGAGCTATTGTGGAATTAGAAAATCGAATTATTTAAAGATGGCTTTGGATTTTATCCTATCTAAAAGCTAAAAAAAATTAATTAAGGTTCTTTGAACCATCGTTCATTCTTGAATGCGATACTTCCTCCAAACCAAAATAAATTTTCCAATTATTGTTCCCGAACTAAATTTCTTAGATATTTCATTTAATTCACATTATCCTGACAAATATTAAATGAAATAGAGTTTCAGCTTAAGAACAACACCATAAAAATTAACTTGCAAAGGTGAAGATCTGTGAGGTTTTATTGAAAATATCATAACAATTTACTGGAACTAAGTCAGTAAAAATATAAAAATCTACTAGAATTAACTTTACTGAATTATCTGGATTTGGATATTTATCCATATCGGAATATTTAAAAGCTAAAAAAAATATTTATAGTTCTTTGAACTGTCGATAATCCTTGTATGTGATATTACCTCCAAACCTTTACAAATATTCCAACTATTGTTTCCAAACGAGTTTTCTCAGCTATATAATTTATTTCATAGTCTCCCGATTAGTATTAAATGCGGTTTCTGAGAAATGAAAAAAGACTTTCAACTTAAGAACTGTACGCTTTAAACTAACCTGTAAAAGTGTAACTCTGTAAAGTTCTAAGCAAAGTATCTTAAAAATTAATCTACTGATACCAAGTCAACTTTCCAAGAAAAATTATAAAAGCGACTTATCTGACCATTATCAAAATTATAATTAACAATTATTAATCAAGGTTATATTATTTTATCAATTATATCTCCCTTATCTTCTCATTTTGGCTAACTAATGTATCGAAAATTTCAAGATAAATTCTATTTGTAAAAAGTTATCTTAATTTTAATACCATGTACTTTGAAATAGGATCCCTATACGGCGATCGTAGCGTTCTGGCATTTTTTAGAAATTAGTCTGGAGGCCATTTACCCTTCACCGTCAGTGAAGTTCTATCCGCTGATCATAAAATATTTTATACACACAGAAATTTTCCTGCCTTTAGTGTTCTCACAAAGGCGGGGGATGATTTATGTCGCTCCATCTCTTAAAATTTTGAGTGTTTCGCCAAACCCTTCCGTGACTCGAGTCACTGTTTGTCATTTTTCGTTTATTTTAGGTGCATAATCTGTTTCTGTAAATCTGTAAAAAAAGCCTTCCCCAAGTGTAGAATATCCCACAAAAGAAAAATAATACGTATTTTCTCTTGAATGTATTTAACAACCCACGTATATAATAGATTGTGTCATAAAAAATATGGAGCAAGTTTTTAAAAGTAACAAATAATTAAAAACAAAAAGGGATGCCCAAGCATTCTGAGAAAACATAGTGCATTTTTTTTTCAATAAGAAAAAGATAAAAAACCAACAATATGGTTTTACATAAGCAGTAAAGTTTTAAAAAAAGTAGGATTTTTTTTTTTTTTTTATAATTTCGCTCAAAATAAATTCAAATATGTAACATAGTTTGTAAATACATCTGCACTTATAAAAAATTATTTTTTTCTTGTAAAATACATTTATCTTTTGTGTTATGAACTATATATATTAATTTTATTGTTTATATAATCATTTTAAAATGCTAGTTAATGACAATTTATAAAAAATCCTTTTAAACTATAAATTAATAATAATGTTTAATGAAAAATAACAAAAACTGCTTCCTACTGGCTGATAAACTTTTGAAAAACAGTGGGGCATTTTTATATCACCTTTTTCTATTAATTAATTTAAGATAATTTTTGTTATAAAACTGCACGGACAAGTTTGTTAAAAAAAAATCTTTAAATTCTTTGAAAGGTTGTCCCAATGTTTCGCAAAGAGTAGATAGAATATAAGCAAGTACATTACTTTCTACTCTTTGTGCTTAATCGCTCCAATGATGTGAGAGTTCATAGTTGAGACTTTATCTCGGTAAAAAGAAGGAAGTGAATGGAAGTAAAATCTGGTGCAAAGATAGATATGAAAGCGATGGTATTTTGTGATGAGCGAGAAGTTCCCATATTACGAGTGATAGTTGATGGGGGTGCAGTGTCGCTGTGGAAAGACCTATTATTCCCACTTCTTAGAATTTATTCGGTTGATTTTCTTCAAATGTTGCAAGGCTTCATTATAAAAATCTTTATCGATTGTTTAGACCTGATGAGGTAATCAAAGCTATGAATTTAATGAAACATGGTGCCTCTGTCTTTATTACTCGAGATATCGTTGTAAATGCTTGCTTACTAAATGCGTAATCGTTTGTTGATCTTCTACAAAGATAATTCTGTAATTTTTTGATGCACCTACATATGCATTCATCTGATTATTTTAATAGTTTTTAAAAACATGAAATATGAAGATGTGCAGCAAATAAAACATTTCTTAAAATACTTTTTTTTAATTTGCAAAATAGTTAGCATTTTGTTTAACATTTTTCACAATACGAACATTTTTAGAAACACTGTAAAAAATAAAACTTAAAAATTTATGAATTTAGAGACCGAAAGTGTGTCTTTTGCTCATAGTTATTATTGCTGCTCAAAATTAAAATATTTGATTCTTCCTAAGTATATTGTTTTAAAAGCGTATTGGCTATTTTACAGCTTTGCATAAAAAGAAAATTTATTTTCTTCTACCACAGAAAAAGTTTATTAGATAAAACCTCTTCTACCACAGAAAAAGTTTATTAGATAAAACCGTATCTTAGAACTATTCTAATTGTTTTGTATAACGTTTTCATAAAATTAATGATCCATCATTTTCCCTCAAACCCTTACATAGAAATGGATTTATCTATATGTCTTTTATTTACAATTAAATGCTTCATTGCACTTTTTAATTATATAAAAATAGATCTTTAAAATATTATTAAAAGAACTTGCGGTTACACTATTATGTTCTATTAAAAAGCATTCATTAAAAAGTAAACTAATAAAGAATAGTTCGTGTTCTAAAGAATACTACGAAACTATCGTCAGCGCAAATTTGTACTTCCAAGAAGGGAACAAAGATCACACCATTATCCAACCACCTGGACATATGCAGATTAAGCCTCTGCTCATCCGATAAGAAAAATAAATTAAGAGCATTTTACAATGGGCCTGTTCGATCTATATTCACAACGGATTATCGAAAGGATAGCTAGCTAATTGGGGATGAAAATCGTCTCATTAGAAGCGTGTTTGGAATAGTAGACTTTTTTTTTCTTTTTTCTTTCTGAAGCTCTTAAAAATCATTTCACTCGCTCATTACCCTCTGGCAGTGAGAATCCGTTCTTGTTCACTAACCTTGAGGGTGTCCTAAATATGAAAGGGAAGTAAACCGCCCATCCTAAGATCTATAAAGGGTATCGGCACGAAATGGAAATCTTTTGTCATTCCTTTGCTCTCCTTTCTCCCGGGCTCTCATCACTAGAAGAGTTTTCTGGACGAAACTTATGCTTAGCTATCGAAATTTAGGAAGTAAGTGAACATGAAAACAGTGGCGTGCAGACAGTTTTCAGCATCACAGGTTTGTAACTGATAGTATTTTTGATTGTAGTATTTTGTCTCGAATTTTTGCTTTAATCTGAGGATTGTTTTTGATAAAAACTGTCAAAAAGCTTCAGCTATTGTCATAATTCGATCGGTTTTGATAACTTTAATTTTTTAAAAACAGATATTCATTTTGAGATATATTCTATCTAGGAAATATACTAAGAACAAAATGTAATTATTCGCAATGCGAAAATTGACTTTGATTTCTATTTTAAAATGTTGTATTTTTGCATTTCATAGTATTATCTGTCTTCATAAAACTTTCATAGTATCACATTTAATATAAATAATTTATTTCTAATAAATTTTAATTAAGTTCTCCACTAAAAATTATAAAAGAAATTTTGATGTTTTTATTTTAAAAAAATAATTAAGGTTTAGTATTCAAATTCTTCTTCTTCTTCTTCTTCTTCTTTTTTATTATTTAGTGATTTTTTTCATCAAAAAGAATTTGTTAGTTATTACTATCTATATTTTATGATTTCGTTCAAAATTTTCGCTTTTGATATTTTGACAAAAAAATAAGCATGAAGTATTTGAATATATTTTCCAATATTACCTATATGTTTTACTCCTGTGGTTGAAAAAGTTATTTTAATTTTTACATTTATTAAGATTTTGTTTATAAATTAATTGGACATGAGTATTTATGTGGTATTAAAACAAATTTCATTCTACAATACTTATATACAGCTTTAAAAAATTATTCGTTAGAAATATATACTTTAACTTATCTACAAAAGTCAATTATTTTTTACAAATTTTAATTATGAACATTAAAATAAATTTTTTCTTCCTTGGTTCAGTTTTAATTTATTTTAATTTATATTTTTGATAAATATTTTTTTGTCATTGACTTTTTAATTTAACTTGAGTAAAGCGATTTTTTTATGAAGAAAGTGGCACTTTCTTTCAGGTTTTTTTTTCCTTGATGAAGAAAATGACACTAAACACATAAACTTTAAGTGCATTTTTCTTTCACTTTAAAGATATCAGCCTTTCTAAATATATTTGATTCTGAATATATTTTTCTGTAATAATTTAATATCTATAAATTGAGGTCTTGTCTATGGAAAATATTTGCTATCATAACTTGTTGTTAACGTATTTTTTTAAAGTGATTTTTGCATTTTGTTGTTTGCTTAGTGTCTCCCATTTTTTGGCTGTCTTCTAATCTTTAAAAACTTTAATTTACTATATTTCTTTAGTAATATTTCCTCATAAATAAATATTCTTTAAGTAAGAAATTGTTTCTCTATAAACAATCAGAACTTTGTTTTCCAATGTTTTGTTTTATTTGGAAATTTTAATCGATTCAGAATAAAATTTATAGAAAATCAAAACAAAAAAATTATTCGGGAAAGAAAACGTTTGCTGAACTGATTACATAATACAAGGATCACCAAAATTTTTGAGATTCGAGCAAACGATAAATGGCAGAAAAAAATTAATGTATTAGATTTGAAAACATGACCTATTTTAGCCTAGCAGACGATTTTTTTATTGGACACTTGTAAGCAGATTAATGTAGAATGAATTTTAGGCAGAAGGAAGAACTGGCGCGAGAACATTATCGTGTTATCATTATCGTTCTAAGACTTTAAAGTAGGAATATATCAAGAATAATGCGTTCAACGTCTACAATTAGTTGTTTAGAAATGAAGGTCCATCTCCAGCTACTGCATTCACATGATTTACAGAAGTCGCAACTCTCTTCAGAATAAAGAACATGCAAGAATGCCGTTGTCAGCAGTAACCCCGGATAATGTCTCTGCCATACGGAAATTGTTAATCGATGATAATCGTTGCGCCTATCAAATGATATAGAAAAAACTTAACACTTGATCCGCCGCATACATAAAATTATTCGTGATGAATTGCACATGAAAAAAAAATAGTTTGCTTTTGGGTTCCTCGTAATTTTACTGAGCACCAAAAAGAGGAACGTATCAGAATCAGTAAAGAAATCCTTAAATTACTTCAAGATGGTGGCCACAACATAATTTTAAAATTGTACTTGGTGATGAAACATACTTACCACTTCTTTGACGTTCCAACATTTCAAGAAAATAAAGTATGTCTCTCTAAAGATGATCCCTTGCTCCACAATAGTGAAAAGACAAAGTGCCAAAAAGTTTTCTTCAGAAATGCAGGATTGGTCAAAGTCATCAAGCTGAAAGGACAAAAGACAGTCACGGCTAATTGTTACAGTACTGTCTTCCAGAAATTCTTCAAGGAATGAATGTTAGAGGACTCATGATCCATCACGACAATGCATCTTCTCATTCAGCAAGAATGGCAGTTGAGTTTCTTAAACAAAAACACATCAAAGTGATAGAACATCCACCTTTTTCACCCAATCTAACCATGTGTGACTTTTGGCTATTTTTTAATTTAAAAAAGAACTTGTGTGGACGTCGTTTTTATTCCGAAGATGAGATTGATGAGACTATAAATGCAATTTTTATTGATTCCAAGAAATAAAAGTTTTGAGGCATTTAATTTTTGGAAAATTCGCTTACATAAGTGCATTGATGCTGGAGGACACTATTTTAAATACTCCTAAAATTTTGTAAGTATTAATTTAAAAACCTAAAACCAGAGTGATCCTCATATTATGAAAGGTGCGCGAAATTTAAAACAAAATTAAAAATATATTTTTATGCATATCACATCATGTAGAAAATGTTTATTATCAAAAATTCATAATTTTCCCTTTATTGTTTTAATAATACATCTGGTTAATTCTACTTATTAACTAATCGTAAAGATATAATTCAGTAGAATTTGCTGCAGCAGATACTATTTCATCTCCTATCCATTTCTTTTTCTTTTTAAGGACTTTTTTGTGGTTCATTATTACTAGTTTTAACATGATAATGGTTATCGGATGAAAATTGCGTGATAGATCGGTATGATACCAAATTCTTTCGAAATGTTCTTATGGGAAGACCAGGAAATATAGATTTCTTTTCGAAATTTTAATTAGATTTTTAATTAAAAATTAATTGTAATTTTAACTTTTCCCGCAATAATTTAGAAGCATATTGTTGCATAAAAATTACTCTTACACCACTTTAACCTGTTAACGCGAAATTAACCTTTATTAAACTCGTTTCACAAGTTTAATAAAAGTTCAAAAGTTTTTCCAAAGGATCAAAAGTTTCCATTGTGAAAGCCCCCATTGCGCTTAAAGTAATAAATGGAAATCGCTTATCACTTGTTGATCATTTATTTTGACAAAATATTTTATGATATAATTAGAAAATATATAAATAAATTATTTTGCAAATTAAAATAATTATTTTGTGTTGTGGTATTTCTGGAATCAATGAGGCATACACAAAGCAACCTAACAATGGGGATACCAAAATTTCGATTCTTTCTTCGAATTCTTTGAATAACGCAATTCACTCCTCCTAGTTACGATTAAGCGATAAATTATCGGTAAAATATCTTTTAGTTTCTTTAGATGATTTTGATGTCAAAGAAGAACATTTATATGTTGGTAAATGGAAACTGCGGTCCTTTTCTATGTTTTTCAGCTATTTTTCGTGAATATGGAAGATAATTGTTATCCTCCATAGCCTCATGAATTCCTCAAAATAATTGTTAATCATATTTTGAAAATAAAATGAAAATTATGGTATTACTAAAATGTAAAATATTCAACAGCACTCGATAGAAAGTACAATATATATTTTATAAAAAACATTATATTGGCAATCTTTCTTTGAACGATTGTTCTATTTTTTTTTCACTAAATTGTTTTTCCTGTCATTCGTTTGTATATTCAATGTCCATTCTATTTTACATTAGAAATAATACTTTCTTGATTTTTCTTTGAAAGAAAGTTTTATTTTCTATTAAATAAAATCTAGACATATGATTATATATATATCCCTTAGTCAATTGACAGAGCTGCAATATATTATTAAATGTTGTGGAAAGGATTCGACGAATCACCAAAATAGTCCATTTAATCAAAGGAAATAAGCCAAGAAATAATCTTCAAATAGAAAGTTTTATCGAGCGCAAAAATGGGATTAACCATCATCAAATGGGTAATCGTTGACTTATCCAAGGAAATTGATGTTCATTTCTTCCAAAACAATTATCTTACAAAAATTACCTTTGTTTCATTTTAAGATTAAAAAAAGTACGGAAATGAAATTGACTTCATTAAATAAGTATAATTTTTATATCATAATTTTAACAATATTGTTTAATTCAATGTTTTAAAATTTTATTTTGTATTCAAACATTCACCAAAACATTCAGTAGCACGCTTTTTCCAAACATTGACTCTGTAATAGGATTTTCACTTCTGCTTTCATCTCATAATATATGCACTTTTTAATTTGCTGTAAATTGATTCGATTTAATTCATGTTTTTCAATTCGTAACAAATAACAAGGTGAATTTTTAAAAAAATTCTATATTAATCATTTAAAGCCTAAAATAGTCGATAATCTTGTCTAACATCAGGCGTCTAGTTCACGAAAAGGTTGGTTTATCCCTCTGGTCAAAGATGCTAGACACCTTCCGTTCTAAGAGGCTTCCTTCAAGAAAACAATAGGCATGACATCAATTCTGTTTCATTATTCAGTCACATCCCTACAACCAGGCGTGTTGTCCAGAATTCATTCGTGGCCCGTGGCAGCTATTGTAAAGTCCAAATGAGTTTCCCGCCTCATCGCTTTTTGTTTCTCTTTGCTACTCTTCTTTCATAATGATTTCCTCTCTTTCTTTTGTGAATGAAGGTCAGTATTAGAGCGACAGAATCTGATTCAGCAGTACTTCCCAATCGACATTGTTATTGAATTGTAGGTTGAGTGGACGCTTTCTATTATGAAGGAACTGTTTTGTTTATACATTTTCATGATCACTCTAGAATCCTAGATGTGATACCACGATATTAACTTCTTTGTATGAATCAATTAAGATTGCAAATTTCTTATATCGATATCATTTTTCAATGACTTTATTTGAATATCGACTCATTTTATTTCGAATAATTATAGATGGGAAGTTATAATTTCGAATCGTTATTAGATGAAAAGAATAATGGCTGAACTTCTCTCTATCTAACGAATCCCCAAATGAGAATCATGATTAAACTTATTTGGAGCTGAAACTCGTTCACATAATCATAAGATTTCGAAAATCGATCTTTTTAACTTGCGGACAGACTAAACGACAATGAACTACGTAATTCATTTGCATAAATAAATAAAACAATGCCAATAAGTTCACATTCACGATTTTTTTTTTATCAAAGCAGTGGATGATAGTTAATACATTTTGGGGTCGTCGCGAATAATTTTCTTTTATTCATTTTGAAACAATAATAAGATTCTTAAGAGAACAAAAGAACCCTGTCTGTTATCTATATATTTTTTGTACTTCATTTAACCTCATTATACTGTTATGTGCTTTCAAGTTATGCTCTTAAAAACTACCGACAGAAATATTTGTTTAACGTATTAAAAACTTCGACTTTCATTGGTACAAATCTTTGCAGTTAATATCTGTACGAAATTTGTGCAAAATAAAAATATAATAATGCAGCTAAATATTAAGCATTACATTTCATAAAACAAATAAGAATCAAGGCATTTCAAATTTACACTGGCGGAGTTATACAGCAATACTAGGCAGATTAGGCCCTTTTTTTTAATAAGATGATTAATTTAGCTTCAAAATGTCAACATTTTAATGATTTATTTTTGATTAACCCTTTTTTCTAAAAATATATTTGTATTTATCTATTATGAATCCACACTGTCCATCATCCATTTTTGTACCCAATATCATTAAAGCAGAGATCCGGTGTTTAAAAATTTTCTATTAATTAAATGAACATAATGAAACATATAGGAACCTGGTAAATTATTCTGCTTAAGAATATTACCCTAATATTTCATTATTAATATAATTTGTATATTTTATAAACTTATTGATTTGACAACTAGGGAAATAAAGTTTTCAATCGACTTTATCGCGGCCTCCTCTCAGACTTAGACAGCTACCTAGTTTAAAATCTGCCGTTGCATATATAATTATTTAATCACTTTTTTGTAAATGACTCGATTGCAGTATCTAATTTGTGAAATGAAATGAATTTACCAATATATGATTTAACATTAACAAATTATTAAAGAAAATATCAAGACTCCAAATTTTTTGGCAATTATTTGTCCACATGGGATATTAACTTTTGGACAAAAAAATGTTTGAAAGTTTTATTAGTTTTATTTATTTATTTATTTTTGTGGATGGGCATGATTCATTTCGTATTCAAACAAAAAAAAATATGATCGTTTAAGTTTTTATTTGACAATTATATTTTATTAATTGTCAGTTGTGTTTAGCACTGATTCATTTATTTTATATTTTACATATACTAACGTTTATGTTTGTTTATTTTTGCCTAATTGTTTTCAAATACAATTTTTATTGTGCAGATTTTTATATTAGGGATGAAAACTTCTAAAGTTAAGGTCTGTTATGGCCAGTAATTTACTTGTGTTATCCAATTTACATACATGAAAATTGACCAAATAATAATAAAAGATTATTAATTTTTTAAAAATTGACCAAATAATAATAAACTTAGATTATTAATTATGTGATTAAATTTATTCTTTTTCGCATTTAAATTACGTACTTTTTCAAAAATAATTTTAAATGCCTATTTTTTCGGATAAATAAAATAAAATGTCAGTATACAAAATATTATACCTTTCAAATATGCGGTTTAAGAGAAACTGACGTGAATATAACCAATTCTTATTATCCTGATTATTTTTTACTAATGCATTTAAGGTTATGTGGATTATAAATTTGAAATATATCTATATTTTACAGAAAAGTTTTTAAAACTTCCCTTGATTTAAAAAAAATTCAATCATATTTTCGTCACAGATTCTTTTTGACTCAACTGTAGATAAATAAAGAAGAAAAGGGGGATCAGGATTTCAAGAGAAGTAATAATTATTTGTATTCACTAAGAAATTTAGAAGAATAAAATTATTCAGATAATTATTTTAATGATACGTTTAAAATTTCGTCCAAATGTTTTATTAAATTACAGAAAAATACTTTTTGTTTTTGAAATTAACTCACAGAAGTACTTTAATATCATCTCTACTAATAATAAAAATAAATATGCGTGTTTGTGGTGTGTCTATCTGTATGTGAATGTGGATTGACGACTATTTGATTTATAGCTACCGAATGTGTACATTAAAGTGTGGGAATATGCATCTAGGCGCGATTGTTTTAAATTTTAATTAATTAAAAATTAAGTTAATTCAGTTTAACTTTTAAAAATATTATCACACATAAATAAATTTTATACCATTTCAAAATTTAAAAAAGTGTCTTTTTAATCATACTAGTTTAACAGTCATATAAATTTTTCCTGAATTTAGAGCGATGCCTTAAAAATCCAAATTTATTGAATACGCAATTTTATATTGATTCTCGTAAAACGAAAGTTATATCCTATAAAATGATGATAAGGCTTTTCATCACAGTTGTTATAACTTAGATGCTTTTGCTTGTCTTTAATTTGAGGGTGGAGGTTTATGAAAATTTCACATATTATATTTGAACTTATTTAGTTTAAAAATTACTATAAAACACTTTCAGCGAAACTAAAATATAAATAAAAAATAAACTTCGCAAGATAAAAAATCTCTTATACTGCTCGTGCAATTCATTTAAATGTTTCTGCAAATTTAGAGCGCTTCCGACATTTTACGTTCATCAAAAACGTTCTTATAAAATAGTTCATTATAGACGAAACAACAACAACAAAAAACATCTGTCCTAAGTTTGTTTACCTTTTAAGATTCCAAAGAAGATTTAATTTAATTATCGTGTGATATATCATTTTCAGTTCACTTACCGGAAAAAATATCAGCGTAAACGTGATTGGCATTAGAGCACTGAATGAAAAGGAAACTGTTTCGCCCATGGGAAACAAATTAACAAAGACTGTTTACACTTTCACATCTGCCCTACATTTTAATTTCCCTTAAGCAAATTCATCGACAGAAATGATTTCTAATTTTAATCGCTAAGTAATAATAGATCGAACAGAGCATCTTAAAATCTTCTACACCAATTATGCATATCAGTTGGGTCTATCGCTCTCGATATAACGATGCAAGGTTATTGATTCCAGAATCAGTAAGACTGAAAGTTTGTTCGCTACCCAATTTTTTTAATCTTTATCAGCCGCCTTAAGCAACCAGCTGTTCGTCCACCATATTGGTAGAATTAATTTAGTGGTGTCAATCAACTTTGATGAACTACGTTTTTTTCTCACCAGATGAAAGTTTTATTTCAAATTATACGTACCCAATGAAAACAAAACATTCTGATTCGGTTATTATTATGCTTGCATGGTGATGAAATTAATTAGGAAATAAAACTGACGAAATCAGCCCAGTTCTTTCAATCTAGGGGTTGTGTTAAGATTTTATTTTGCCGTACCTCTACGAAACAGAGAACGAAAAGAGCAATTGAGGACATTTCTAAATGTCACAAACTTTCAAATTAAATAGAAATTGGCGAAATTGATACAGCAATTGGAGTTGTAAACTCTGTTATGGTTTCTTTTTCCGTACAGAATACACATTGAAGTAGTATTTGTTCAGGTTGGAGGTTAAGTTAAGATTTTATTTTGCTGTACCTCTAGAAAACAGAGAACGGAGAGGATAAGTGATGTCACTTATCCTCTCTAAAGTCACAAACTATCAAATGAAATAAAAATCGGCGAAATTAATACAGCGGTCGGAGTTATGAATAAACTTTGTCAGGCTTCTTTTCCCATACAGAATTGTCAGTAAAAGTGATATTTTAGACTTTATTTGAAAAATGGGGTAGTGATGGAGGCAGGCGACCATTGATGACATAGGCTTTCATATAAAACGAAATTGACCAGTAAATGGGGCTGGCAGACTGGTTTTTCCTAATTATTTTAAATATATAAATTTTCTAAATATTACTATTCTTTTTATCTATAAGCCCTTTTAGAGAAGTGCAACAATTAAATGAACTCTAAAAGTAGGAAAAATTAAATTAACTGAATTATAAATCAAATTAAATAACAAAGTTTGAAAATTAAATTTTGATTCAAAATTATTATTTTTTATGAACAAAAAAAAAACACACCTGATTCGAAATTTTTATGTATATTTTCACGAAATAATTATGAAACTAAAAGGGGAAATTAATTTTCTTTGTTATCCAAATTTAAAACATTTTTTCTTTTGTTATTGAATTCATATTTAACAATAATCTATTTATTTCATCTGCAGCAATCACTTTTACGAATCACTTCTATTTTTGAAGATTTTTATAAATTGAAGTATTCAAAATTTTAATGTCTTCGATAAAAATATAACAAAAATTGTCTATAACAAAAACTTTGGATTTTTGAAATTTTTTTTTATGAAAAACAGTTTTTTCTTAGTAAAAGATTCACTTAGAAACAAATTTAATTAATTTAAATATCCCATGTTTCAAAATCTTGTCAAATATGATGGTTTATAGGAAAATATTTGAAATATGTTTAGCGTGAAAATCTGACTACAGAATATGAACTTTACTGAAAAATTCCATTAGTGTTTTCTATTTGAAAAATAGCTAAGGCAAATAATGCTAGAATTGCTAACTATTTTTTTTAATTCCGTATTAGTAGAAACATTAGTGATATTTATATAATCTGATTTGCTATTATTATTTTTTTAGCTTAAAGCTTATGTAGAATTATGCTTTGATTTGGAAAAATTGTTTAAGGATAAAATTATTACCCTGGTCTTTTTATAAATGGAAATCTCTGGTAATAAAAATTCGCCATTCTCAGAATTTTGTTCCTTGTAACCAGTTCGTTTAAGAACTAATTCCTACTTATTAAGTAATATTTAATTTTTTTTTCTGTTGTACTAATGACGGTGCAAATTTTAAAGAAACTTGAATAGTATTCAAGCTATGTAGAATTGTTTATAGGCCAAGGTTGTAATTGGAGCAATATCAAAAATAGGTTTCTTTGTTTTCTCTAAATGTTTTTCAGAAGTGAAGCATTCAAATACAAAACAAATTCCTAATTATCTGCTTATACAATCAAGATGATTTATTATTTTTATATTTTCTTGAAATTTTTATTTTTTTTAATTTTTTGTAATTAAGAATGTATCTCATATTATGAAAATTGTTCTAAATATCAGATTTAAAAAATAATTTTTCCTTTAATAAAAATCTAATTAAAATTTTCTGAATTCAAGATATGTATTTTTTGCTTTGATATATCAGTGTTATCATTTAAATGTTTACGCTTTCAATATATGAAAAGAATCATTTTTCATAACGTCGTTTTAAAAGTTTCGTTTATAATTCTGAATGAAAATTTGTTTACATTTAAAAAATTGTTGGATTTTTTAGAATTTTCTTTTTTTTTTTTTTCGAATTTTAACAAAGTGTCACAGATATTAATTTTGTTATTATTTTTTGTTAGATAGACAATTTAATACATGCTAACTAGAAACAACAACAAAAAAAACTTTTAATATTAGTGCGTGCTAATATTGATTTTATTTCTTTTTTTATTAGTTTTTCAAACCTTAAAAACTTTTTTATTCTAAATATATGTCATAATATTTTATTAAAAAAAAGAAGTTTAGAAAGTAAAAATATTATATGAAGAATATTATAATATGACATTTTTTAATATTATATTCTTAAATTAAAAGTTACAATTTTTGAAAATTTAGCCAGACTAATTTTGGAATTAGATAAATTTTCACACAAGTCGAATGCAGCATGAATCTAATAACATTCCTTAAAAGTTAATTGCCTGAAAACTTTGTGTTTAAAGTTTGAGTACGGTGCTAGAAAAAGAAAATCGTTTTCTTTGTTGGATATTTAGTTGGATTTTATCACTGGAGCTCTTTTACTCAAATGATTGTAATAAAATCATTAATGACAAGAAAATTTTGTACCAGTTCCAAACGTGAAGTAGTGAGAAAAAAAAAGCACAAATATAATTAAAATATCGCAAATATATTTAATTGTTGACTTGCAAAAAGAAAATTTTCGAAACAATTTAATTATTTTTATTTTTAATTTTTATTATAAACTTATGTAATAATTTGAAATTTTGCTGTAAAATTCTCAACATATTTGAGCAAACAAAAAATTAACAGAAAGAGCTCTAAATAACTAAACCTAAAATTAATATTTAAAGTAATGTCGAAGATGACAAAAATATCTCATAAATGAAAAAAAAAATTTACTCGAAAAACTTGAACGGCGATAATTAAAAGCAACTCCCGATTTGACTTGCATTCTCGATGACCATCAACTAGGTGCAAGGCCAATCAATTCAAGCGTGCGGATTGAACCTAGAAAATCTTCGTTTTTCATATGGCCAGTTGTATGTTGGATGCTCATGATTCGGATAGCCAAGAAATTTATTTATTTTTGCTGAAGACAAAAAAAAAAAATCTTGTTTATTCTAAAGCACTTGAATAATAAAGTAAAAAAAAAAGAAAGAATAAATATTATTTATAATTCTCCTTTATATGTCATTCAATTTCAATGAATATATTCGTTGTCGACAAGAAAATAAACATCATTCATTATATCATTTCTAATTAAACAAGATAGCTATTTGAAATTTCAAACGGTATTTCCAAAATTATTTCTTCTGTGGCAGCAAAGCCGGTTACCAGCTAGAAAATAATAATTAAGATTTTTTTTAAATTCACATATGTGTTTATATAAATATTTTTTTTCTTCAAAAAGTGTGAGGCAAATATTTTGATTGAATTTACAAAAATTTAACTCTCAAAATCTTCTCGCGTAAGCAAGCATGAAAAGTAAAACTTCATGCATAATTTTACGACAAGATTCTTTTTGCTCTAATGCTTTTGGAACTATTTTTAATATCGGAGGAAAATGCCATGAATTTCGATATAAAATATAATATATTGCTAATATTCACGTAATATTCATTTCTTAAAAGCTTTCTGCATATGAAAGTGCTGAAGAATTTTCTTGATTTATTTGCCGCATAAAATTATGTAACGTCTTATTTTCTACCAAACTACTAACTCGGTAATGACAGTTTGTAAAGAAGAAAGAAAAAAAAAATAAATATAGGAACGCAGAGATGCATCTACAAAATAAATAAATAAAAAAGTATGTTTTTATTTTATTATTTAAACTTAAATTAGGGAAGGACACCACTTCACTCTGTTTGTTATTTTGAGTAATTCCTTGACAAGTGCGATGTAAAATAATGAGCTAATGACAATTTGATCACTATACCTGCGTAATTACAAATTTCGGCGTGGATGTAGCATTTTTATTGAAGCATTTTACTTTAATCCGAACGAAATCGGACGAATCCATTGAAGTCAAAATTTGACTCGGACCTATAGTTGCAGTCAAAAGATCACATACTAAATTTTATGAATTTAAGTCATTACATCTTGCTTTTTTTTAACATGTAGGCAAAAGTACAGACTGACAGAGGTCAAAATTTTGACAAATTTTTTACAAAATTTGATTTTGATAAAAAATTATAATTTAGGTGCTAAATTTGTGTACCAAATTTTATCTGCTTAGCTCTTTACATTTTGTATTTTTCTTATTTACTTGTACTCGGACAACTGGACAGACAAACTTCCTAAAATAGATTTCGAATTTTAATAGAAATCTACAAATTTGGTCTTAAATCCATATAGCAAATTTCATCTGTCTAGTTTTAAGCGTTTTTGCATTATCACAGACAGACAGATAGACATAATGCCAAAAATGTTTTTTTCAAACTCAGGGAGATTTGAAATATGGAGTTTGAAGAATTAACACTATTTTCCTCACAAACGCGAGAAAGTAAAAATTGCCATTTGTATCGTAATGTGAGTAAGATATACACACTGATAAAGATTTCAAATTAATTGAAAATTTAGTATTTCAGTAAGATTATCAGTACGAAAACAATTTTTAAATTGAGTTTAAAATCTCAATGAAATCGTTGTGAAGTGAACATTTACAACTCCTAATTATATTTGTGCCACATTTGGTAATTCTTGATCAAATGGTCTGTTACGTAGAGTGCTAATGCAGACCTACACTCAAATTTAATAAGACATTCTGCTTTATTATTTATAGAAATTTTATAATTTTTATTATAATATTTTGGTCCCAAATAATCTTTATCTATACTGTTTTCATTATTAACTTGCTTAAATTGTATTAAACAGTAAAGGGAAAATTTTAGGAAGATTGAAGGGATGATTTATTTGGAATGCAAATCTAATTACATTCGCATGCTGCGTAAAAATTCCTATCAACATTTTTGAAGTTGGACTGGATAAAGAAAAAAAGATAAAATACATTTTATAGAATGTGCACAAAATTACTTTATATGGAAAAAAAAAAACCTCGTCAGAACTTTTAAGTTTATGAGTAGTAACAGAAATTTATGAAATTTTACCTAATTGTAGCTACTTGATTTCAATTATTTTAACATCTTCATTAAATATGATAATATTGAAAATTAAAATAATTTAGTTGTGGTCATTACAGATATGATAAAATTTTCATTATTGATTGCAAAAATTAGATCAGGAAAAAAATGAGAATTATATCTTTAAATAAAACTAATTCTAGATGGATTGAAGAATTAATTATATTTAATTTAGGGACAAAGTCAGCTGTGAAATTAAGCAGAATCTGCATAATTATCGAAGACGCAGATTGCCAAAGGCGGTTAGTAAATTCATTCCTTTTACTGGAGGGAAAAAAAACCCCTCCATTTCATACGGGCTATGGATTTTCTCATAGTAAATCTGGGAAATGATTTATTAGAGAAAACAGTTTTTGGAGAAAAAAAATCTGATTTATAGAGCATTAATACGTGACTTTAGATTAACAGTATAAACCTATAAAATATTTATAAATTAAAAGTATTTTTATTACATTTTTGGTATTAAAAAAGGGTGTCTGAGAATTGAGAAAGGATTAAGTATTATAAGAATTCGAATGAAAATAAAGAACTGGTTTGGGAATGTAGCAAGATCAATGCACAGCGATCGAAAAAAAAAAATATCACCGTAACCTATATTACATTTATTTGCAATGAACTGGAAAGTTCGCGGATATATTAATTATATTTGTAGTTTAGTGGTAGTTTGAACTTTATCTTTTTATCAGATTATTAGACATTTATGATCAGCCTCTAAAAATGTAGGTTTTAACTAGTTTTGCATCAGAATGCATTAGCTTAAAAGATTTCATTTTCACATCAAAATAAATAAAAATTAAGTAACCGTAAAAGTCGTTTTAAGTATACTTAAGAATGTTTTATAAAACTAATTTCGCGTTAAAAATTTTAAAATTAAATGTGATTGGATGAAAAGTGCAACATTTTTTAATGTAATCATATTGATTCAAGAGTTATTATGCACCTTTTATTTTTAGTCACACAATATTTAGATGATTATATCAACGATGTAACCATGGTGAGCAGTATAATTGCTGCAAAGCTAATTGCTAAAATAAAGATATAAAATGAAATTTCTTATCATTAGGAAATGTAAATCTTGATCATACAAGCAAAGTTTATTAAAACATTTCAAAATTTATATGATGAATAGAATCGGGAAAAAATTATTTATTTGTGAATGAATTTATTTATGACTTATTTTATGAATATTTGAGATTAATGAGTTAACAATTTCTAAAGGAATTCAAATGCATTAATCGAATCATTACCTCAATACTAAATTAAAGATATAAAATAATATTCTTTTTATCATTAGCAAATGCAATTCTTGATCACAAAAGCAAAATTTATTAAAAAAGTGTTGAAATTATATACAATCGAGAAAAAAAATCTTAATTTATTAAAGTTTAAGATTAATTAGTTATGAATTTCTAAACGAATTCAAATGATTCATATGCATAAATCGATTGACTACCTCAAAGCTAAATTAATGATATAAAATAATATTTTTTTATCTTTAGAAAATGCAATTCTTGATCAGAAAAGAAAAGTGAAAAAAATATCAAAATTCATTTAATAAATAAATTAGACTCAGTGCCGCGATAGCCATGTGGGCCAAGGCAACAATGCCCATATCTGCCTTCTTGACCGAGGGCCTTGGGGTGTAAGACATATGTCCCGGTTAGGTGGTCACTCAAATGCTCAGCTTCACTTTTTAGTTCCCCCCCCCCCTCAGTTTATCGATCCATCGAAAGATGAAAAATAAAATGAATAGAAACGAGTAAAAAGCGACTAGTTTTATTAATATTTGATGATTTGATTTTATTAATAGTTATCAATTTCTAAATGAATTCAAATGATTCGTATGCATGAATCTATTCATTATCTTATTGCTAAAATAAAGATATAAAATAATATCTTTTATCATTAACAAATGTAATTCTTTATCACAAAAGCAAAGTTTATAAAAAAGAGTCGAAAATTATATAATGAATAGAATCAGGAAAAAATTTCTCATTTTATTAATATTTGTGATGAATTAGTTATGAATTTCTAAACGAATTCAAATGATTCATATGCTTAAATCAATGACCTTGGTATAACATTTAAGTTTATTAATTTTTTATATGCTTCCGTGAAATCATTATTTTTCTATTCATTATTTTTTCATTAACATTCAATAAATAAAAACCCTCAAATAAGATCATCTCATTCACGAAATTCTAACATCTAACATTAACAAAAATAATCTAAAATAACTTTCAAACTTTATTCTGAGACAGATTTAAATATTATCTTATAAGTAAAACTCAAATTCATAAACCGTTAGACATGAAATATTATAACATTAATACTGAAAAGCATTACTGAAAACTATTAATCTCTAATTTGTTATAATAATCACGGTTATAATTACTGACACTATATGCACACAAAAAAATTACAAAGTTTTACTTATTTGAAGAATGGTGTTTACTTGAAAGATATATTTGTAAATACATTTTTATGATATTGACGTGAATAAAAGATCTAAATTCATATTTTCGTGCCCACAGCTGTTTTATTTATTTCCAGCTGTTTGCCTTAGCCATATGTTAACGTACTTCGTGACATATTAAAACTGACATGTAATACTGAAATCACGATTACGTTACAACTTGCATACGCGTTTTCTTAAACAGATATAGAAAGCAACAAATCGTCATTTTCTTCTTATCATTTAGAGATATATTTTTGACACAGAAGATTTCTAAAAGAAACTCAAACTTTTATACTTCGTAGAATACCAAATCTGTATTCCTAAGCCCATCAGTTCTGAATTAAAAATATCACTAGCCATATCAAAAAAAAATGTTAAAAAATGGACTTCAAAATGGATCTATTCTAATTCGAAGATTGTATTATTTTATTAAAGCAATACAAAATAGTGCAAAAATGAAAATGACTAGTTGGAAATTTAATTCCCTTTGAATTTGTACGGGAAATTTCTAAAAAATAAAACACTTCATGACTTTTCAATTTATAAATATTTCCCCTAATTTTACTAGATTAAAATGCTTAATCATTTGCTACAATCAATTATTCGTTGCTATGAAGAAAGGAAGAGCTTCACATTGAGAAAGCAATTATTTTTGTATAATGAATTGCAACTCTGAAATTATAAGCAATATATTGTGATTTTAATAAACAATTAAATGGTATAAAGTAATTGAAGAGATAGAAATTACGGTACATAGTTTAAAGTATTAAGCTGATAAATTAATATCATCTATTTAATAAATTAACATAGAAAGATATTTCATTTTTATTATTGTATTTTTTCACCTTTAATCGATGCCATATTCGTTTATTTTATAATATATCATGATAAATGGTATGACTATCCCATATGAAGAAACGGTTATAGATTCATAATGTTTTCAGTAATGAAGTTTCGATTACATATTGATGACGAGTACCTAATTTTATCCTTTTATTTTTACAAACTATGATTAACAAAATATTCTATTTCATAAAATTTATATTTATTGCATAAACTTGGACTCAACTTTAATTTTAATTAAAAATATGTAACAAAATACACAATTTTAAGTTTCCAAAATGGATTAAATATTGAATAACTGCAAGAATTACTTATTGTAATTATTAAAATTTTTTCCAAGGGTTAGGCAGATATGTTTTTGCAGAAATGAATAGAAGAAATTTTAATTGACAGAATTTTTTTTATTATTGAATTGTAAGAAATTATATTTGATTTCAAATTATTACCATAGTCTTAAATTAATCACTTTGTATAGTATATTCACAGCAATCACTGGAGATAGCAAAATCCTACATTTCTACAATAAAAA